>DWRA01004516.1:0-10775 GCA_018250295.1 Spathilepia clonius
AGCGCTTAACACTGCTGGTATTAGGCAGAAATAAGTGTGGCGGTAGTGCCGCCGGAGTCGAACTACAAAGGGTTCTACCTTACGAAACGTTCGAAACAAGTCAGAGCTCACACAAAATAAGTGACATAAAGTGAGTGTAATCGAATAAAAAACATGAATTATATTCATTGTGATTTAATAAAGCGGATAAATGGAAGCCTAATGAATGTATGCCTGACACAACACGCGATCGGATTCATATTAATCGCGCATACATATTTGCTGATTAAAATATTCATCTCGGCTGGAAATAAATTTAATTTTAAATTGTTTACTTTGCCAATATTATTACACGCCTGAATCATTAATGTGTTCCTACTGTTCTTTTTTAAGCCATTATGTATATTGTTTTATAATTGTAAAGAGTGGATAATAAACTCATATTGGACATGTATCAAGAATGATAGTGATAGAACTCGGTGGTTCGACTGGAGGCACCACCGTCACACGTACTTCTGCATACTAATAACGATGTTAAAGGCGTTGCTGCGTTTTGATTTGAAAACTGTGATAAAGGAGACATACTTATCCGAGGCGTTTCAACTTAGTCCTGGGGGGTAGCAACGCATTGGTGACCGACCTCAGGACCCTAAGGCGGGACTCCAATCTTATTGGGAATTGATTACGGATGCTCATGGACTACAGTAACCATTTACCATCAGTGACTACTACATAAGAAGAATTTGTTTCAAGTTATTAAAATATTGATGATAGCTATTTGTTACTCACGGCTACAAACAGCTGCGAATAGAAGTAGCAGATAAGCGACATCGGGATGCAGTAGCTCCACACGAAGATGCAGGCGACGAACACCTTCGTGTCCTGGTCTTCCGAGATGTAGTCGAATGAACACGTCGTTAGGAAGCCCTCTGAAACAAAATGAAATGTTAAAAAATGAGAAAAAAAAAAGTATATTTTAATGTGAATATTATGTAGACGTTACGTAAATATAAATATTTACACCTGTGTGCCTTTTGTCGACAAAAAATATTGTTTGCTAAATTATAAACTTTTAAAGCCCTCTTTGTATAGGCTAATTGCCTAGAAATTAGCCTATTTTCATCAGTCGTTCAAAATTAGTTCAATTTTGTTTCGGAATAACAACAAATCTATTTTAGCCAGGGCTTGAGTTCCAGTTACCAATTACATAGTACCGTGTTTAGATCTCAGATACACTTTTCATATCAAGGATGTGGGCCGTCTGTTGCTTATTAAATTGTCGTCAGCTCATTTCTGAAGCGTTAAGTCTTTGGCCGGATGCTTACAATTTGTACTCAATTGTCTCACTAAATCAGCTGTTTATGTCTTAATATAGTCGTTTGGAATTCGCTTCACAGGATATACCGCGGTAAGTTTATCGTCAAGGATGACGCATTCTAATGAGTCTCGAAATTGTGAAATAAACTTATCCACCAGAAGTATTTTTATAAGCTTATAGTCATACTTATCCGGAGCTTTCGAACTTAGTTCTCAGGGGTATCAACGCATCTGTGGTCGACTTCAGATAGAAATCTAATGTTATCGGTTGATTACAGATGTCCATGGGCGGCTGTTGGCATTTACCGTCAAGTGGAACGCATAGTCATTTGCTACTTGTAGATAATAAAAAAACATACCAGGGTAGAACATTTATGAATAAGTACTTGAAATGAAAATGAAATTTACAATACAGCTACCCGAGTAAAATTAATGTAATTCTATGTGTATAACTTTTAATACACAAGATAATTAAAGGTATTCACGAACTCAAACTGTTATTCAAATAATAAACATGGATTTGTGACAGTATATAAAGAATGCAATAGTTAACTAGAAAATCGGAAAGTTTCAAAATAAGTATAAAAAGTAATAAGGTGTAAAATATTCACCGCCATTTTGGGAAGCGATGCGTTATATTTAGAATTAATAAACGCAAGCGTTACTCTCATAACTCTATTACAATTTATGGTTTCCTCAGGTAATATTTCGCGTTAAATTGGCTGTGAATTGCGTTAAAGTCCCACGGGCGATCAAATAATATGAAATTTTGGTCACCCCGTCACTTTTATTGAACCGTTAATGTCTTAATGACCTAAATTTTTTATTACGTTTTTCGCAACTGTTAACAGTGTGCTGTGTGACTATTTTGAAGTAACTGCGATATAAACTTTTACGAATCTTTATAATTCATATTGACGATAAGTAGTAAATGTTTAAATTATGCTTGATAAAAATGTACAGTAAAAACCTAAAGAACATAATATGAAGGAAAGTGAAAAAAAAGCAACGGCACATCATTAACACCAAGAACGCAAGAGCATCGAACGAGGTATTCCCTTCACCTCTTCTACCTTTATTCTTTATATATTATACTGTCATCGTCGTCGTCAAGCCATTATTGTCCCTTTGCTGGGCACGGGTCTCCACTCAAAACGAGAGGCTTTAGTCCACCGCGCTGGCCAAATTCGAATTAGTAAACGTCACACTATTAAGAAGCTCTTTTTATACATTTCTCTGATGTGGTTTGGTTCAAGCAAGTGAAGGAAATTTTTCAAGTTTAACTTTGAAAAATTGTATTATACTATATTTACTTTATGTTTATTATATTATCGGCAAAATATACTCCTTGATATTTTGTGAACATCTATGGCAGATTTATACTGGATGATATGAGATTAATATTCCCTTCCGTTGCATAACAACTGTAACAAATCGAATTCTGAAATATCTAAAATAAGTACTAAAAGAAGTCTATACAAATTGTATTATAATTTGTCATTTATACGAAATTTATAATGCAAATGTACGTCAAGTTATCCTATGTATACTAACCAGGTACGTATCGTCCCCATATCCTGAAGAACGGCATCACGTTGAATGGAAGAGCCCAAATCCACGTGAAGAGGATAAGAAGCGACGCTTGCACACGAGTTATCCTGCCGTCCAGAGGACTTGAGATTGTCCTGAAAAAATGTATATAACATACAAATTTGTCATATACTAAATTATTGCTTATTATATTAATAAAATTATTGCTTGTCTTATACTAAATTATTGCTGTTATAGTACATTCAGGCTTGCCTAAAGGGGAATAGAGAGAGGGAGCGGTTATGAGTTGTAAAGTTAATCAAACTTTACATCTTAAAACCACTCTGATATTTAGACTTAGGGTGACGCTATACTAGAGTGCATGCCAAAATGTGAAAATCAATTAAAGACATTTAGTTACTACACACTTAGCTCTGCCCTACTAGATTAATATCGCTTAAAATAACTTGCACTTTAATCTTTTAAATAAACTATTTCTTGTACTTAGATTTATTTAAGACTATTAACATTAAAAGCATTCCTGAATTGCTATAAAACCAGTCTTTGCAAAAACCTGTTTATAGGCAGCAGTAATTGACTGTATTTGATGACCTGACTTTTTCATTGATAGGATCTATAAGATCTATAGATTTTTTTTTTAAAAACGTACTTATATCTGTCGAAGGCGATAACAGCGTTCGTGATGGCACCACCGATGCCCGAGAAGCCGCCGAGGACCGCGTAGATGTCGCAGCCGAGCTGGTAGCCCAGCAGCCGCTGGTAGAACGAGTTCACGATGAACATCGGCATCTCGAGCATCATCATCAGGTCGAATATCGCCAGGTTGATCACGAACATGTTGCTTGGGCTTCGGAGTGATTTTGATCTATAACAAGGAGTGTTATGTGATACGATAAGACGATGTTGATGTTGAGTTTAATCAATAGTTCAATCCAATTGATCAATCCGATATACATATTTAATTACAAGTATGTCTTTCAATTACATTATATATTTTTTCTTAATAATTTAAAACATTTTAAAAATAGTTAGCAAAATAAATATCTACCTATTTGAATCTTCAATTTACTAATTCGTATACAATACTCATGTTCGTAAAAGAAGAAAAAAATTAGTCTCGAGAGCTTATGGTAAATGATTATTATCTTCCATGGACATTGATGATTCGACTAAATCCGATTGAATTCTTGCATAACGCTGGAGTAGATGTGTTGCTACATAGCTACGTTACAACGGTGTCAAGCGCTGCTGTATTCTTGTTTGTATGGTAAGAGAGACATCCATCCAAAGTGTTTCATCTTCGTCCACAGGTATTCACGTATCTGTGGTCGACCTCGGGTAATCTCAATTGGGGTTGATTACTGATGCCCATGGGCAACGGCCACTTACCTTCATGTGGACTACATGCTCGTTTCCTACTTCTATACAACAAAAAAGTATAATTTATAGCGAAATGTAAACAAATAAATACTATACGCGTCTTTATATATCTTTCAGTTAATTGTGTTAATATATCTTCTGTTAATTGTGTACATTAAACAAGAAACAAAGAGGTGTAACGTAATCGGCTAATACGTCAGTACACAAGGGTATTAGCGTTAGTATCGTGGGAACGCACTAGGATGGCATGTGTACATTTTTTATAACATTTCCTACTCTCGACAAATGGGTCATAAGATATGTTATTGTAACTATTAAAAATTACAACGGATTTTATACAATGTGTTTGCAATATGTTATGTGAAATTGAAGTTTTGTCTGTTTATACAACATGAGAATCAATGTGTCAAAGTGTGGCTTTATTCAAACTAATTAATTATTATAACGTTTTGTAAAAGTTATATTCGTTTGCTATATTTTATTTTCATATATGATTTAAGGATTTTACTCGATTATGATTATAACATATAGGCTTCATTAATATGTACCTACATTTAACCTGAGAATATTTATTCATATTATTATTAAAACTTCTGCCTGACCGAGTATCAAATCAGGACCGATCGTCAAATAAAACAGAATCGTATTTAAATATTAATTGTTTTACTTTTTACGCCTGCAGCGTAATCAGCGCTTGTTTTAAGTGTATATATATATATATATATATATTCAAATTTTTGTAAGTAAAGAAAGGAATACTATAGAATACAATGACAGGATTATCGCAATGAAAGCCGGGGTCCCTAACTAGTTAATGCAAAACAAAAGGTCAACGCACGGAAGGTTTAATAATTTTTCATCATCACGACACTCGTCCCATTTATCAAAGTGACATGTTACGCGTTAATCGTTTTTAATTAATATAAATGTCGCCGTATTTTAAGGGCCATTGATTTTGTTTTTAAGTAATTTTATCGGTGTGTATTGAATTTCTTTGCTGACATTTAGTCAGGTTCAAAGATTTTAAGCTTGTTTCAAAATTCGATTATTCTCACATCCTCCGTACTTACAGGTCAATACGTAATCAAAAAAACACAATTAGATGTATTTTATCCATATAATTTTTATCATCGTAATGTCTATCGAGTAAGGATCGGTAGGTACCGTGTATACTGTCTCATTAAAAAACCTGTTATTTTGTCATTACAAAAATATACTTCAAGTTTTGTCGTTTGAATTCGACTATTATTTAAATGATGAATTTAAAACTATACACAAAACAGAATTGTATGTTATCTTTGGGTATTATATTGTACCTTTATTTCGTATAAGGAACAGGCCTAGGCGGTAGAATTTTATTTATTCTCTTAAAATGTATTAGTGTAGAAACTTTGAAAACACAATTCTAATTATTGTCTACATGTAGTTCAGTACCAACTAACTAAACAACTAACTAGTAGCGAACTACAAATGTAGGCTCCGCTTAGAATGTTAAGCTGTATTATTGTCTCCTCACTGCTATTTGTCTTTCAGTTCATTAGAGGGCTGATTACGTTCTATGGACGCGGAAACTAATACTAGCATCACTGGGGCGAGTGATATGAGTAAGTATTTGTTTTCAGGCGCTTGCTGCAAAATACTTCATTTATAAACAATAAAAAGACGCTTTCTACACTCACAACCCCATACTAGGATTCCCTGTATCATGGGAGCCATAGACACATAAAGACGAAAACACAAACACCGAGACTCAGAACAGAAATCTAAATTCATTATTTAGATATCTGTCTGGCCGAGGATTGAACCTGGATCTCATTGCGTGTCAGACCAGTATAGGGACCGCTCTGCCACGCGGGTTGTAAAAGCTAAAAATATATTTATTTATTTGACAGAAGTAGTTCAACGACATCTGTAATCAACGTGAGATAGGATTCAAATCCTATCTGAGATCGGTTATAGATACGTTGCTATCCCTGAGGACTAAGTTGGAACGCTTCGGATAAGTAGTGTTTTCCTCGGTAATCAAATGTTGGTAGCATTCAGAAGTTGAATGCGTGATCGCTAGTGGCAAAGTGTCATGCGTCCTTCCATGCATCATAGTTATTAAATCTTTAACTTATTATAACAAAATTAACCGTTACTAAATTTGCCGTTGAGTAAAAAATAAGCAAGTATATCTTACTTATTAGCACAATAAGTAAAGTACAACATATCCTTCGTTATAAGGCTGTCATTATTTGTCTTCCAGCTCATTAAGGGTTTGATTAAATTCTAAGCGCTCGGCCCAGTTACATGTGATACGAGTTGAGTTGGAAGCTGTTTACTTGTTCCACTGAAGTTATTGTGTGTAATGGTTGCAACTCATACAGTAGTACTGCAATATCTGCAATGAAGCTTGAAGGCAGTACGTTGTTCAAATGCGGAGACAATGCCATTAAACATATTTGAAGGCAGAGAGGCAAGGAACTTTTCTTGTCTATAGCTGCCTTAGTATACTTATGCTACCGTAGTTCAACTTCGTAGTTAAAATAAACGGTGTGACTCCGGAGGCAAGACTGCCACTCCTATCTTATCTGGAATCTATACCAGACGGCCATGGGTGCAGCTGCCACTTTAGTAGACAGCACGCTCGTTTGCTACATTCAGCGTATAAAAAGCGCGTTTTTTACATAAGGCAGAGCGTTAACCCGACATCATCGCGGATTTCTAGCGACTATGCTGTTACTTAGTCGCTGCTAAAATTCACCGTGTTGGCGCAGTTCTACCAAATCAACATGCAGATGATTCTACCCCCCTGTACCCCCATTTAAAGCAGCGAAATTACTTATTTATACATATTTACATTACAAAATATTTAATGAAATGCTTACTTCATGAATAGTGTACCTACAAAGTACAGTGATCAACACTCCAAAAAAGAGACATTTTAATTACAGAAATGTATCTGTCAGCCAATACAATACGCAACAAAAAGTCTGAGCCACGATTTTAATGTGAAAGGTTTAAATAACGTGCCTGAATATATGAGCACAAAAGTGTAACTGGTAGCCGAAACACGTGTTTTTGTAAAACAAATATTTGTGCGAGTATTACTGTATATTTCCGATTCAATGTAGGTCATGTGTCAATTAGGGTAAGTGATTTGCATCTTTTCGATTGTAATTCGCGTGGTATTTTTTTTGAGAACAGTATCACAAATTAGTAAAATATATATTTTATTATATGATTTTAGGCTACTATTATTGCAGAATTGATAAATTTTGTTATGTAATCGGTACTCACGATACGAAGTTTTGATTTCTTAGTTGCCGATATTTCGTCCCAGTTGCATGGATCGTGGTCACGGCGGAACCACGTGACCACGATCCATGCAACTGCAAAATGTATTTTTTTTTATTGTTCTTAAAAATATTTTTTTTTAAAAGTGTCAGACAATACACATTCGAACCTAGCAGAATTAGGAACTAGACTCTAGGAACGTGAAAGTTAGTACATGTTTTGTAATATGAAGTAATTGAGTAGATATTCAGACAGAATTTTCAAAATTTATTCTCTTAAGACGGGTTTAACGGTGGAAGATCGCTACAGCATTATAAAACTTTCCTACATCTTACGCTGTGATCTACCTACACACAATGTCACGAAGTCTTTATTTAATATTTATTTAGCAAAACGTTGATTCCGTTATTGTTACAACTATCATTAAAATGTGATTTGATTACATTATGTATGTTTCACAGCGTTTTGCAACTAAAAAACTAAGGTTCTGAGAATCTCTAAATATTAACACATTTACTTTAATTATACATAAGTACAGACTGGCACCAATTCTGAGATCTAGTTTCTAGCGGTTTCTCAATTGTTTTTTCACGAACTGCATTATTTATTACTTTTCTTCATCTTTATTTTCTTTATATTCCAATACCAAGTTCAATATTACTTTTACATTTCTGTAACAGATTTCAAGTGAGTGTCGCTCCGAGTTGCCGCTCGCCTCAACTTGGAAACGTTTCCTGTGTTCGCGACGTACTCTTATTTCAGTTGTAAATCTAACCGTACACTAACACACTATATGTTATTTGTTTTTTGCAATACATTGAGAAAAAAATCTTCTTAATGGTGTATGGGGGTGTACTAATTCACAATAGTCCAGTGCAGTTCTTGTTTTGTTTGTTTTTAAATACCTTTAACTCTGAGAGGAGAATTATATCCAATAGTGGGATAGTAACAGGTTGACGACGATAACATTCAGAAAGAAAAAATATAACTTTGGTTCATATGAGTCACGAAATGGTTTTTAATTTAGATCATGTACTAAATTGTAAAAAGGTATATGTATTTAAATTTATTTATTTTAATGATGGTACAACCCGTCGTAATATTTCGACTTTAAGCGCTGCCGTGTTTTGCTTTTCAGGTAGTGGTATGAACAATATGCTCAGACGAAGAAGCCAAGACAAACGAAGAGATACGTTATCAAACAGCCCGCACGGTGAAGCATAAACCTAATGATTACTGGATCAATACCAAGCCGTCATAAGATGAAAATGGTAAATAACTGGCCAGAATCGATATTTTCCTTTTCGATTCTTCTGTGATTGAAACATGCTATATAATATAAAGTTAAATTTTATTTGGGGTTTTATTGTGCGTTTGTCCTAAGTATTTATCCGTCGATTGTTCCAGTATCTGGGCCATTGGAACAATCCATTCAGTTATTTGTTTAAATAATCATTTAAAAACTTTAAGTTCGGTTTGCGAGCCCAGAATAGAAGCTGGAATACAATTGGACGAAAGCTATAGGTTTAATATGACGACCCAGAATAGCAGTTATAAATGGAGATAAACATATATGTTAGTCATACTCGCAATTGCCCACCGCTTAGCCATAGCCAAAAGTAGGGGTTGTCGTTATTAAAAGTTATAATCAGTCTTTTTAATTTGCCATTACAATGACAGCAATTAGAGATGTATCTAGAAAAAAATGCACGTTTTTTTGCATAGCATCTTTTATACATTATAAATCATACCATTTTACGAAATGTTACAAGGCAAAAAAACTCGTACGTGTTTGTTCGGTTATTTTGAGCGGATCAAAAATGTACCCTAGATTCGGTTAGAAAATAGAAATATTCAGATATAAATCTATGTCTAAATCTGGTGATAAATCTATGTCTAAAGTCGGATACGTTGAAGAATATTCATAAACAAAACTTCGCTCCACGCAAAGTATGATTTTCCAAGTAATCTCACTGAAATATGTTGTAAGTTTCCTTCACACATCTCTGTGCTAGATCTCGGTTGAGTGAAGCTCAGTTGGGAAGTGTCCCAGTACCACAAATCACACTGCTGTTTTATTTACTAGTAGTAGTATGTGTCTGAGAGTCTATAGTATGGATAGAATTATTAATGGAGCCTTTTAAATATAGCGACACTAAAGTGGTAGAACTCTTCATGGTTCAATTCTGTAGGTACGGTCGTGATACCTTTTTCTGTCTAATGAAAATAGTGTTAAATGCTTCTGTGTACCGATAGATTGTATTAAGTTATCTTAGATTTTTAATATCCTAGGCTTAAACTGTAAACCAGCTGTCATATTTGTGAAACGTTTTCGTTCTGGGTCTAGGTGTTTGTTGAGTACACAAAGACGACATGACTTAATACACAAGAAGTTCTACTGGGTTCCATGAGTATAGGAAATATTATTTATAACTTACCACTTTGTCTAAAAACAGTAAAGAAAAATAAAAAGTGGGACCCTAAAATTGATTTAAATTTTCCATGAAATCCCCTTAATTCTCGATGTTTGAAAAACTTAATTAAAAAGTCAAGTGACGGCGCAGTCGACGGCGTAAGATTGTTCGCATTATTAATTCAGTACCAGTACATCTGGTTCGGATCTTTTGGAATGTTAATTCATTTCTAAACTTCCTCCTAAGTCTTGAGTGGGACACGGCCTTTCTAAGACCGAGAAATCTTTGTAAATTGTTTGTTTGTGGTTTAGTTAACGTCGTCTTTTTGTAACGTTTCAAGTTAAAATATAAAAAGGAAGAGTTTGTTTCACAAAGTAGTTATGCTGATATTTGGTCATTTCGCTACCTTTTGTATCTATTTTTTACGATTCGACATGCTTTTTAAAGATAGTATTGCATATTCTATACATAAATGACATTAATGACATTAATAGAATAATAAGCATATTTTGTTAGTCTTCTGGCTTCCTTTACTTAAAAAATATTCTGAGTTTATATATAATCGGTTTTTATTATGCTACCGTAATTTACTGTTATATTATATACTAGCTATAAGTTTTCCAAAAATAATAGAATAAAATAAAATCATAAATAACAGAATCAAAACATCGGTAAATTCTATTCTCAGATCAGTATTCTTTTTTGTAATAGCTACTAAGTATTGTTTAAGTATTTTGTCATAGTTTCTAATTAAAGCCGTTAATGTATATTTTATCTTTTTTTTATTTGATGGAGTAGCAAACGAGCATGCAGTCCACCTGATGGTAAGTGGCATCTGCCGCCCATGGACATTTG
>DWRA01004517.1:0-10775 GCA_018250295.1 Spathilepia clonius
AAAACTAAAATTACATTAGCTGACAGACATTAAAAGTGGTAGTACATTTGAAATCTCAAAGCTTTTCGGCGCCGTCAACACGAGCGTAAGTAAATTCAACATCCATATAAGTATGTATGATAAGAAATAGACTATTCAAGTTTTATATAGATAAAGTTTACCAAACACTAAAACTAAAATTACATTAGCTGACAGACATTAAAAGTGGTAGTACATTTGAAATCTCAAAGCTTTTCGGCGCCGTCACGGTTCGTTGGAGACTTAACAAAGTGCTGTGAGATTGCGAGTACAGAATGCTATAGAACTAGTCCTGTCGCATTGCTCAACAATGACTAGACAGCATGTCACGTTTCGCATGAGGAGACCCGGCTCGCAGTTTTTGTACAGTTTCCTTTTTCGTCTCGCGTCGTCTTGTTAAGTTGCGTCGGATGCCCCGCGCCGGTTGCGTCATCAACACACATGCACTCTCATTCACCGATTCTTATCAAGCGATCGACAAGTTATTACTAACGAATGGTGAGTCATCTGTTCGTATGAGAGAAGTTTTGCACTTTTCTTTAACAATGGCCTTCCCTAAATATTTCGTCAGCATTTATTAGGGAAGATCACTAAGTTTATTTACTATTATTTGAAAGAGTTATAGAAACTTTGATTCTGTGATCTTTCTTCCTGACGATGTATCAAAAGCTCTGCTATAGCTAAAGCGTTAGGTATTTTTTATTGCAAGAAATGTGGGGGTGGTTAAATAGGTACGTGAGGAATAGAACTAGACGGAGCGACGGTAAGGTCCTTCAATTCGATTTATAGCATGCATTCAGTTAGCACTTGAAGCAATAAACTTCTGCCTTTTAAGTTTAATAGTCTTTTAGAATTGCAAAAAGTCTAGTAGTTACGAGACTGTACGCGATAATTTTATGTAAATAGGTTTAAGTTTTAGCTTGACTATCGCTTACCGTTGTACGTAGTTTAAACAAAAGAACAATTTGTTCTTTTTTTTCATTGTAACAAAGAAATAAATTGTACGAAGTGCGAACGAGTAAGCATCTCTTTGAGAGAGCCCTTTGTTCTTGTCAGACTGGGTTTTGAGTTTGTTTCGGTTGTGATCAAACACTTGGAAATTTTAGAAGAGATACTGTAACCCAATGTACTTTCGTAAATTTCGTCTGTATCCTGTGTTTTTAAACATGTAATAGCTACATAGTTATAATTGTTGTTGTTGACCTATGTAGAATAAACCAGGTCTCGAATTCTATACTCGATACTCTAACCCTGCTGGAAATATAAATGATCTATCTGGGTATATTAGTTTCCTAACATAGGTTATGAACACACATAGATAACTGTTCATAGCACCAGTCTCACTGGAATGGCTAGTGTAATGTCTAGAGTGTGGTATCTGGTATTATTAAGGAAAATTTAGCTTTTATTCTATGTCTGACTATACTAAGTGCTCATTGTCACAAGAAGATTTTTCAAAAGATTTTCCTGATTGAAATATGTACAATATTTGAATGCAATTTGAACGAGGAAATAAGTGAACTTGTCCTTTTAAATGAATACGTTAATGAACGAAAAAATGTTACGAGTTCTGTTTTTGTTTCACAAAATATTTCCGTATTTGAGAACCATTCGTATTTATGCCAGAAAAGAGACCTTCGTGGTAAGTGAATGAAGTAAAAAATGAATGATTACTTTAGAGGTGTAAAAACTGGGGTAACTGGGTCAAAATACCTCTTTTCTTCTTTGGTGCTATACTTACTCAGAATAATTATGTTAAGGCGCTTACAAATTAATTTGTACGAAATGAAGAAAAACGGAGAGAATGAATAAATAGAAGTGAGAATCTTTAAAATTCTAAAAAGATTTGTAGATACTCATACCATGTACGCGTTCCAATATTACATCGGTTTCAAGTGGGAGTAATATTCTATTAGATATGAGTATGATTACACATTGCGGATATCTACGTAATATGGTTCAAAATTGTGCTTCAATTAAATACTTACACGGGTAAAACACAATGCAAGTTATTCCCTCAAATTTGCACTTTCCATTGGCAAATTTTATTTCTTGATGTTGTTCTTTTACG
Source organism: Spathilepia clonius (assembly GCA_018250295.1). Taxonomy (NCBI): domain Eukaryota; kingdom Metazoa; phylum Arthropoda; class Insecta; order Lepidoptera; family Hesperiidae; genus Spathilepia; species Spathilepia clonius. Next base: position 2,090 of record DWRA01004517.1, read on the forward strand.
TTCTTCCATTTTTTTCCCTGCCTTCTTCATTTCTGTATAGTAATGTTGAATACAAACACGATGAATGGATGCCGAAATGTGCGTAGTTAATTATTCCTTCAGTGGTTTAACGGGCATTCGCACGTTCGTTCAAAGTGTGTCACGTAAAGCGACGTGTCAAGTGTGAAGTGCTCAGGGACGGCGTTACATATTCATTTGGGCAAACGCCTTTAACTTGTTACCGTTGTCAGTTCAGAGTGAAGAGAACACGGATCACTTGATTAGATATGACATTGATTTGTATTCATTTTTGAGATTGACATTTTCATAACTGTTACGCCGATTGCTTGTTTGCTTTGTCCACACACAAAAACACACGCAAATAAATACGATTTTAAGATGATTGCTACTGCTAGTTAAAAAATACAAAAAAACACTTACCGAGAGAAAAGCATTTCGATATCAATAACAATATACATATGATTTTTATATATTTACTCTTATATTCTTAGCAGTTTTAGTTACTTAGTTAGACTTACAATATCTGAAACAATGCATTAAGTGAGTTCTAACACTTGAAATGTAGGGAAATATTGTAAGTTTATGCCTTAATTATGTGCATTATTTTTGTAATGTCGAGTTCTGATTATTTTTTACCTCTGCTAACCTAACTCTTATTTTTTAATTAAAAAATCTGGACACGGAGCATAAGCAATTAATGTGAAGCGGAACTCTCTCCATATTCCGCACAGTTGCAAATTAAAGAAAGAAAAAGATATGAGATAGATAAAGATCCTTTTTGTTCATGTCTCGTAAATCATTCAGTTCCCCTATCACAATGTATTAGGCCTACATATCGGGTATTAATACAATATTTGGAGGCCACGTCACCTAACATCCAATTACGCGATCCTAACCTTGATGTGGGTTTGGCAGGTACGCTGCTAATGTTGCCAACAAGTCATTGCCATTGTCTTGATAAAGACTATATTAATGCCAACTAAGTAGACTAGGTTAATAACTCATAAGATTTTATTGACACGTTGTTTAAAAAAGCAAACGAGCATTCATCCCAGACTCATTGACTTCAGTTGTTGACCCATAAATAGGACGGAAATCTTTCATATGATCATACATGACTTGTAGTTTCTGGATACTAACTTGGAATGTGGTATGCATTGCCCGTTGGTATTTCCAGCCTATACTTAAGCCCTTAACACTAACTTAACAGAACTAGTACCATACAATCAGCAATCAATGCTTTGCTTGCAAGCAAGCAAGGATTGCAATCCTCAAGGACTATATTGGAACGCCTCGTGCGCCTGTCTGTGAGTTAATTCGTATAGAAAACAGAAATGTTAACTTTTGTCATGAAACCTGTTTTAGTATAAAATATTTTTAGTATGTATTATAGAATTAATTATTTATTTTCTTCACATGCAGCCATCCTTATAAAAATAACAATGGAATGTTAGTGACGTGTTGCCAATTTGAAGACCTAAATGGAATGGCAATTCATTATCATCACATCAATCTTTCTATTTACTACGGGCACCGGCATACAACCCTCTCCAAGGCTATTTATGTTGCGAAATACATGAAAAAGTATTCACCGAAGGATTTGATTGGAAACTTGATCACATCGATCTAGTTATATGTGTATTATGACAGGTATAACTAATCATTTGTGCATGTAAATTAAAGATAAAGTTATTTTCAACTCAGAAAAAGTCTATATTTTGCAGCCAAGCGGTCAACTGCAAAAAAAACTGCAAATTGATAAATATTCGAAACTAACGTGTTTGTTTATACTTTGTTCTTTCCTACATACAAAATATAAAATTTCAATAAACTGGAAATATTTGTTAAACAATACTTTTAATCACTCGATCAGAAAATGTAATCAATTCAACGTCCAACCACACCAAACAAACAGAAGGTAAATAATAACCTTGCAAGCATCAAGCTTTTTGCTCAAGATATCATATGTCTATGGGTGGTGTGTTGACGAGCGATTTGCATACAATAGCAAGCGTAGATGCGAGCGCGTGCTCTCAATTAGAACAATGATCATTGTTACGTTATCATCATATTACGCGGATCTTTACACGCCGTAAAATGGTAAGGAACAAGTTTGAAGAAATAGGGAAAGAATTTCATTGTATTTTTTTAATGACTCACTTTTTACTCGCAGTCCCATACTATGATTCCCTACGTCGTGGGTGCAATGAACATACAAAGACGAATACATCAACACAAAAAATCTAAATTCATCATTTAGATATTTTTCAGACCGGTATGATAACCCCACCGCCACGCGGGTCGTTTTTGTTCTTTGTTTGAATGCCTAAATTAAAAATAAATCATTTTGTTTTTAACTTACTTTGGTACCTACTTATTACACAAATAGTGCATTAAAGTAGGATTATATATTTATGATATGTAATTTTTATGTTAATTAAGTTGTTTGCAGTCGTTTTCAAGTCATCTGGGGCAGTAGGCACCTAACACATCCTTCGTTGATCCTATGAATCTTTCGTTAGGGTCAATGTACATAAAAAAATTACTTACTTTTCTTTTTCCATTACATAAAAATAACCGCCAGTGTTCTTAGTTGAGTTTCAGGTGTCATTATGTTTTGTTTGATCTACTTGTTTATCATTTTTTATTACGACGCTTGAAAGAAAATTACAAAAAGTAGGAAACAATATTACGCTCGACATCGTAATTCATAGACGGCCGATTGTGTAATCAATGGAGTGAATACACTGACAGACGGGCCTCGGGCCACTGCGGGACAAAGGGTGCTTGTACAATGAAACCTTTCCGGACGTTGCAACCCTTGTTCACCCGGTAATTATTACAAGGATGTTATTGTGTGCGTGTTTAATTAAATGGAAATTAGGGAGGTGTTCAAGATTTGGCGATTATAAAAGACTAGTTTTATACGACTTCGCTATTTATAAAGCTATATCTATCTAGCTATATATCTAGTCTATTATGATACCTAATGTTACGAATAGGTATTACTTATGTAGGTACTCCAATGCTGTTTCGAAATATCATCTACTGACATTTTCCAGTGAGATATTTCCGATGATTGGATGCAAATTTCGTTTAAGTTATAATCCATTTATGATAAATGAGTGGTATGAATGTCGTTCTTCTCCGGTGGTATCAGAACAGCTGTATAGGTATTAGTGAATGTATAATTAGTGAATGCTTTAAAATTATCTTGACGTTTGAAGTCTACACACTAATGGACTAGGGCCAGAATTTATGTCATCTTGAGCGGAATGTGTTTTTATAATATAGAAGTAGCAAACGAGCTTGCAGTTCATCTAATAGTATGTACCGATAGGATTACAGTCCTACCTAAGGTTAGCTACTACCTAAGGTATGAATTATTAACACTGAGGACTAAGTCGGGACACAGCAGCGCTTACCACTACTGTTGTAAAGCAGAAATAGGTGTGGCGAGGGTTCTACCTTCTTCAATATCAATGATATGACAGTATTGAAGTATCAAACGTTTTGTTTTTGTTTAACACAGATAACTAAAGTGTATTTTGTGTTGTGGTTTTATCTTTATTAACCTGATAGAAAATTTAATACTAGTCATCATATGGTAAGGTTATGAGAATACCTATCGGGGAAAATAATCGGCTAGTACCTACATACCTTAAAAAGAAAGTGCGATAGCCGTATTATACATAAGTGTAGATTCGAAATTTCGTAGACGGCATTGTTCTTTACAATGTTAACATCAAGGGCTTCATAATAACACATAAAGGCCTGCGGTAAAAGTAATTTAAATAAGCTCTTCAGGCGAAAGCTTAACAATGGAGCGCCATACTGGTAAGCACTAGACTCAGGTCCATTGTTACGGCTTACGGAAAGTTATTCGTGTAATGTCGTAATAAGGAGATTGGAGGTTTAGTGTGGCTGTACAAATAGATGTAGATACTATGTTACACGCAGGCATTATCCCTTGTGAAAGCAAGGCAGTTTGTCCGCAAAATGTATTATACGTAAAGCGATTCCAGCGTCTAGAGATTTTTGGAACTTCAAATTAATCAGCGGACACTATGAGTTGGTTCCATATACTTGTCACAAAAATGTATGTATAAATGAATATATGAAAGTAATGTATACAGGATTGACTAATTTTTTTTTGGTATATGAGTGTACTCATTAGAGTGGTTACTTAACACGTAAACTTATAATTTTTTTTTAAATATGATGAGTAGCAAATGAGCGTGCAGTCCACCTGATGGTAAGTGGCAACTGCCGCCCATGAACATTTGTAATCTACCCCAGATAACACTAGAATTCTACCTGGGGTCGGTCATAGATACGTTACTACCCCTGAGGACTAAGTTGGAATGCCTCGGATAAGTCAATCTGTCTTAATACACCCTTCAAATCAAAACATAGCAGCGCTTAACACTGCTGTTATTAGGTGGAAATAGATGTGGCGGTAGTGCCGCCGGAGGCATACCACAAACAGTTCTACCGCCTTTGCACATGTATAAATAGTACAACAATTCCGCGATAATATTAGCAGTTCAAAATCATGTAGGTATTGCAAACCGTTACGGGCCGGAATTTGTAAATAAAAAGTAAATATCTCTTACGCATTAATGAAACTCCATGTGTTTGTTAATACACATTAGTATAGATAATTCTGTATAAAAAGTAATATCATAGTAATATGACCAAGACAACACTGCGACTAGCTTTAGAATCGCGATTCTATTACACAATGAAGGCATCGGTGTAAAAAATCTTAAGCGGTTCGTTGCAGCGCAACGTTGTATGAACGCACGGTGTAGTTCCCGGTAGGGTTGCCAATCGTACGTACTACAATATATTACATAGTAATGTATTATATTTTAGGTTTAGATATTATAAACATTATTAAAAATATGTATATAAATAAATATTACATAAAAGTAGTATAATAACATGTTAATTTATGACACAGTTATGTGTTTTTAACTTCACTATAATAAAACACGCAATCATTTAATCGTACAGAAAAAAAATTACAAATATTTAAGTGGAGAAACTATACTTTTCATGAAATATTTAAGTGGAAAAACTATACTTTTCATGAAAGTTTTTAATAACAAGCTTTTTGGTGGTTCATATTCTTTTCAGAAAGGCCATTTATTCGATACACATAACATGAGGCGCGTAAAATTAATTCTTCCGCCATATTGTATTTAGAATGACGCCACTAAGCTAAACATGCATTGTCTTCCAAACAAAAAGTGTATATAATTTCAGCTTAATCGGATGCCGAGAGTGCATCAAGCTTAACTTAAGATTTCAATATTTAACTCATACATTCGAATTTTAAAAAATACTATGTGTAGTCACCTGAAAAAATGTTGCCAATCCTAGTTGTCGGCCGCAAAAGGAACACAATGGCGTGCATGCGATGTTCCCATCGTAACAGCTCGTAAATGCGCTCGATTACCCGTGCAAGCTTATCGGTGTGATCAATTCAATTTCCAAGCGGTTTTGCTTTCCGCGACCCATATATTGCAACTCGGATCGAATCTAATCAATCGAAGGAAAAGTATTGTAACAATCCCTGTAACAATTAGAACACATGTTTACGGTAAACATTTTATATGTAGGTTTGTAAAGTGTTGTACTAATCCGTACTCTGTAAGCATCAGTCCACATGAAACGTGGTGGAGTAAGCTCTGCTTTTTCTCCAGTTGAAGGGAGACCCGTGTTCAGGAGGGAGAGATTAAGACGGATCCCGCCATTTTTTTTTGTAGAATCAGGCGGTAATTTTATTACTTATTAGTTACTTATAACATTTTGAAGTATTTATGTCACAAATAGCATGTTACATGTAGCAATGTTTCCAGATAGCATGTCAGATATACATACAAACATTTTAGGCGCAACAAATATCGTCTTGAGACCTCTCAAGATGAATTACTGATACTCGTAACTCGTTTTCGCTAACATTTCCAGTTAGCGATATTTCCAGGTCATGGTCTCTACCTGAGCGCTGGTATCCACTCCCCAGATAGAAGCACTAAGATTGCTCAACTTGCACCATTATTCTGCTCACGGTGTAGGCGCCTATACGGGCATTGCATTAGTATGTATCATGTAACATAAGACAATCTAATAGAACGGTTCGTTACAATACTGGACTCACCATTGAGAATGGGCCTTTTCTCAAAATAATTACTGTAGAGAATGTACGTCATGGTTTAACGGCTCCCATTTAATGACGGAACTAATTGCTTAACTTGATCTCTGAGCTTACGATATGCTTATGATACGGTCACTAGTAGTACTATTAATTTATGATATCCCATAAATAATTAATTTTTTTTTTCATGACATTTTCCTGCGTTTTTGTAAGTTTACAACAGTTATGCATATATACCAGGAAAAAAATGTTTTCTCTTTCGGCGTTCTCTCATCTTATTCAAAAATGTGGATATTTTAGGCATCACATATAGTTTCCTATTATTACGAACCCGTTTTTGTCTCAGCTGGTTTTAGGTCTCCAGTCAGAGTCACAACCATAGTCCACAATACTGGTCAAGCATAAATTAATAAAGTTCACACATCTCTAAGGACTCTTTTCATAAATGTATGTTATGTAGATTACCTTATGATGTTTTTTACCATTAAAGTAAATTAAAATTGATTTCTAATACGCAAATCTTCGAAAAAAATTAGAGATTAGTGTCTGCGATTTGAACTATGTACCTACCTCTAGCGTGAAAGGCTGACTTTCAGACCAATACTCGATTTTTCTTATAGTTAGCCATAACTGAACTGGTTGCTAGGCTAAAAGGATGTCGTAAGGCGAGCGGAGGCTGGGCAGAGGCATAGCACTGTAAACAAATGCCGACACTTGAGGAATGCTGTCGTTTTGCAAGATGCAACGTTCTCTCGTGTACTTACCAGATTGGTGTGCCGCGGACGCACATACTCGTACGTGTTTCTCAAGTAGCAAGTTTAAATTAGTCTACTCGTTTTTCTAGTGCTTTTTGTATGGGTCTTGGTGCCGCTATCTGTGTACAGTTTCCTTGGGACACACTATATATTGGAGGAACCTACCTACATTAGGCATGTTCTACTGAATCCTTTAAGTCTCTTTAAAATGTATTATACCATGTATAATGTACTAGTACAATGTATTAAAACAGGTCTTGAATGAGAAATTACAGAAGACTCGAAGAGAGAAAATACAGATTAGATTATCCGACTAAAAGCGCTGTAGTTTTTTAAACCACCTACAACTAACATGTGGTGCATAGTTCCGAAAGCATATTAAATTAGTTAGGAAGCATTTGCAGCCTTAGTTTCAGTAACTAGTTGCAACTTGAAATTAGTTTTGCTACCTGCACATCAGTTTTGGCCATATCACATTGATTAGTTTCGAGAAACCAAACCTTTAATTATAACTTCAAGCGGAGTAACAGATTCAGAATTTTCTCCGTATATTTTTATAATGGTTTTGACAAGTCTTGTGATACTGGCGCCAATAGTAATCGCTTTGTTGTGGATTGAAAGTTCTATTCAAATCTACTGTGGATTTAGAATTCCGGGTATTAAAATTGGACGTCGATTTACTTCGTTCACGATTGGATTTATGTATTTGATACAGCAGTAGATACGTACCTATCTAAAATGCATTTAGATTATCTGGACCGACCGTATAACTTGGTGCATTAGAAGGTATTATGTTAATTTTCAGTCACGTCATTAGGTGTAATATGGTTGTTTTAACTGCATAAAAATAGTTCCTACGGTAATCGCTAGTAAATTAAAAGTAATAATAGCCATAATTAGAATGTCTTTACACTTAAATCGTTACTGAACTTACCCTTAATGAACTTTTGAATGGCTTGACTATTCACACAATATATTTCTTTGACAAGATATATATTGCAGTTTTAGAATTTGTCATCATCTTATTATTCTGCGCGGTAAGGGTTGTATACTTTATCAAGCTATACAGATTAGCCAACAGATTGACCTATAGTTACTAGTATAAAATGTTTTCTAATAGGTATCTCTTGTCCGCAGATGCAGAACATAAACAACATAGTGATGTTCCCCGTGGACAGTCTATTGAAAGGTGATCTCAGAGGGGTGAGAGGAGACCTTAAGAGGCCGTTCGACAAAGCGTCCAAAGACTATGAGTCCAAGTACCTGAAAATTGAGAAGGAGAAGAAGTCGCAGGCGAAGGAGGCCGGTCTCATCCGAAGCGAAGTGACGTCAGCCGAGATCGCGGACGAAATGGAAAAGGAGAGGAGATTGTTCCAGTTACAAATGTGTGAGGTAAGACAACAGTTAAGATAATAGTAAATCCGGTTGTTACGAGAAATAAAATGGAACGTAAATATTAAAGAAATCAAGATAAGATTGTTAGATTGATAAAATTCAACACGACAGAACTACTGGTCCAGGTAAGTTTATAAGTAAATCGACTCACTCAATAAGATTATTCTGATATAAACGCTTAAATTAGGTGAATTAAATTTATTGCTTAATTAAATAGGACAGTAATTAGTAGATATGAACTTCATTTGCGATAGCCCAATCTGAAATATGCAAAATCTTGTAGAAAAAAGCAGTCAGTGATAAAAGTTACCGATCCGCACTTTGCCAGCGCTATGGATTATGACCTAAACTCCTGTCACTCTGAGACGAAACC
>DWRA01004518.1:0-10774 GCA_018250295.1 Spathilepia clonius
CACAAATACAGAAGGAAATACAAATACAGAGGAAGGGTGAGGTCACCGGTGACCCCCATGGCGTTTAACGTGTTAAATAACTTATAGTTTTTGCTGTTTACAAGCTAATATCTTACAATCATATAACAGGTGGAATTCATTGTGGAATTGGATGACCTACATGATGCTAATGAGGAGTTGGCAGAGGCAGTGCGGCAGAACACCAGGCGCTACACCAACATGGTGTCAGATGTTGTGTATGAGATGCTCCCCAATTACAAACATAGAGAGGTAATTAGAAATACATAATGCTGTTATACTCTTGATTCCACATTAGAATTGTGGTAGACGAAATGGACACAAAGATGAGTATATAATTATTAGGCTTAAAACAAAAATCTGAGACAGTTGCCTTAATGATTAAATTCTGGACACTGTGTCTGGTATGTGGGCATTGTGTCATGTAGGTGCCATTTTTTTTAATACATTTATGGGCTCTTTAAAAACTTTTAGTTGAATGAAATAGTGAATAGTTGTTTAGGTAAAAGATATTGTCCATTTGCTGGCTGATCGTGAACTGGCTGTGTGGTGAACAATCATGATTCTATACTTTTAATTTATAAGTTTAAACACTTTTAATTGCCTGATTCAGAGTATGTGTGGTCCCAACTTGCTAATTAGGAAAAGGTTCCCAGAATGTAAAATATATTTACATTAAATATACAATTTTGGAGTATTAAGATATGAGTGAAATTCTAAATGCTTGTCATTTCAGGTAGTGGCAAAAGATTCTTTGGATGTGTACATAGAGCACAGAATAATGTTGGAGGCTAGAAACCACAGGATCCCAGGAGAGATGAGAGACCCCAGGAATAGATATCCCCCGGAGCTGATCAGGAGATTGTGAGATTTACATTATTAGTAATAATTAAAAAGTTTTAATGTTATATCATGTATTTAAGGTGTTCTTGGTAAGAAGTAATTATGTATGTATGTAATATTAATTTCTAACAAATTAGTGTTTTCATTGATTTATGTGTTATATACTTTCAGTGAAGTGTACTTCAAAGATATGTCCAGTTCAAAATCCCTTCCTATTCGTGAAGTGAAAGCTGAGCACATTGGCAAACTTGTCACCGTCAGAGGTACGTTAACAATGACTTATATTGCAACACAATCAGAATATTATTATGGTGTCTGCACTCAATGCACATTAGAATTTATTTGATCACACAAAAGTAATATTTGAGTTTATGCTATTTGCATATGATTAAAAGCAAAATTCGGATATATCTGGTCGATCCACTTGTGAACAATGAACACAAGCCTGTGCGACGTCCTACAGGGGCTGTTAGTATAATTATATAGATGCAGGTTTAGCAATGCAATACGAATATTTTTTGTAGTATGTTTAAAAAAAAGGCATTTATTAAACCATTAAACTGGCATTTTGTTCGCAGGTATAGTGACGCGGTGCACGGACGTGAAGCCGCTGCTGGTGGTGGCCACGTACTCGTGCAGCGCGTGCGGCGCCGAGACGTACCAGCCCGTGCGCGCGCTGCAGTTCACGCCGCCGCCCGCCTGCTCGGCCGACGACTGCCGCCTCAACAAGACGGCCGGCCAGCTGCACCTGCAGACGCGCGGCTCGCGCTTCCAGAAGTTCCAGGAGCTCAAGATACAGGAGCATGTAATTATCCTCTGTCGTTTATGAGTTTCAGAATTGCAACATTTTTAACAAAAATTTACATCTCTCATAGACAAGAGTTCTGTATTGCTCAATATGATGTATCTTTCGAGATAAGCTAGGGTTACACAAGTGTTATAAATACTTATATTGTTTATGCAATTTATATACATATAAAAAATGCTCATCCAAGCTAACAGCGTGCAAATGTGCTGTTTACGGTGGTATTACTGCAGTTTGCCTGTTTGTGATTGATTAAATGGTACAATTTTTAATAAAAATATGTTTGTGGCACCACCACCAATGTATATTTGTATCGTATAACAAAAAAATGGCCGATAAATAAATAATAACGTCGTATATTAATGAGGAAAATATAAATATGCATGATATGGTATGTAACGTTAAGCTAACAATTGCAGTCGGACCAAGTGCCAGTGGGGCACATCCCGCGGCAGCTGGCGGTGTACTGCCGCGGCGCCACGACGCGGCGCGCGCAGCCCGGCGACCACGTGGCGGTGGGCGGCGTGTTCCTGCCGCTGCTCAACGCGGGCTTCAAGCAGATCGTGCAGGGGCTGCTCTCAGACACGTACCTCGAGGCGCATGTGAGTCGGGTGAACTTGGCTGTAGATCTAGGAATTAACTTCCTCCTGAGGTATTCCGGACGCGCTATGACAAGGGGCTCTTCACTAAAGGTCCAAAATGAGTTCTCCAAAGCCGGCGATGCATTGACAAATTCACTGGTGTTGCAAATGTCCATAGCCGACGGTGACTACTTTCCCTATCCTTAGGTAAAAAAAGATCACTTGGTTTTAAGAGAGTTTTGAAGTTTATTCTCAAAAGATCTATAAAGTCGAATAAAAAACAGTTATTGCTTGAAGTAGGCACCTGTTCAGCAAACACAAGGAATGGCAAATATAGTGATGTGTTTCTTAGATAATGCTAGAGAACTTTTTCTTAAAATTTCTTCAAAACTTGTCTTTCCATAGAGTCAGTCCAGTCAGTCCAGTCACTCATGAGGATTCTGATTGTTTTTAAATTGTAATGTATTTATAGTATCTTAGTTTTATACATGTAAATTAGTAAATTCAGTTACAAACAAGTCCTGCATGGAAATGTCCAGCTTTATATGATTAGCAAAATCCAGCACTAAACGTAATAATTTCATGTTATGTAGTTACAAAGATTATTTTGTACACAGAGTGTTACCTGCTTAAACCAAAGTGACGAGAGTGAAATGGCGGAGGCTCTCACTGAAGAAGAGCTAGCGGAGTTAGCAGACGAGGACTTATATTCGAAGATGGCGCGCAGTCTCGCTCCCGAGATATACGGGCATGAGGACGTTAAGAAAGCACTCTTGTTGCTGTTAGTTGGTGGAGTAGATAAGTATGTTTGACCGTAGTAAACGTGTAATGTGTATTGTGTAACATTTAATGCTCAAATTGTCAAATCCAAGTTTACATCGTAATCCTGCGAAATATAAGTTGAGCGCCGACTTTGGAACTAAGTACTAAACCAACATTTCTTTAAATTATTTTTTACTTTTAGTTATATAGAAGTCGGTTTTAATTTGTCGTTTGGCAATCTGTAATAAAACCGAAATATGTTGTATATACTTTATATACAATACATCATGATTTTTGACATATTCAGTAAGTCTGCACTTTGTTTAACACAGTTGCTATAATGTATGTTTCCAATAAATGAAATTAATAAATGATAACACAAGACATCAATATGAGTCTATACTGCAACGTGTACTATGAAACTTTATATTCAGACGTCCGAACGGCATGAAGATCCGCGGCAACATCAACATCTGCCTGATGGGCGACCCGGGCGTGGCCAAGTCGCAGCTGCTGAACTACATCGACCGGCTGGCGCCGCGCAGCCAGTACACCACTGGCCGCGGCTCCTCCGGCGTCGGCCTCACCGCCGCCGTGCTCAAGGTATTTTGTTCAATGAAGTACCCAACGAGCATGCTGCCCACCTGATGGCAAGTGGCTGCTGCGAATAAGATTAAAGTCCTATTTGGTCAACTACAAATGCGTTGCTACCCCTAAGGACTAAGTTGGCAAATTTCGGGTAAGTAAGTTTCCCTTGACGACCCGCGTGGCGGAGCGGTCACCGGTCTGACACGCAGTGGGTTCCGGATTCGATCCCCGGTCAGACAGAAATCTGAATGATGAATTTAGATTTCTGTTCTGGGTCTGGGTGTTTGTGTATTCGTCTTTGTGTGTGTCCATGGCATCCACGACACAGGATTCCCTAATCCTACTGTGGGACTGTGAGTGTATAAAGCGTCTAAAAGCGTCTCCCTTACCATCCCCTTCAAACCAGAATATAACATTGCTTGACACTTATTTTATTAGCTAGAAATAGGCGTGGCAATAGTGCTGCCGCAGTTGAATCTCAAAATGTTTACTATCACCACCTTTACTGTTTGGTATTTTATAATAGTGGAACCAAGTGTCAGATTATTCTCATATAGGTTTCATGTCCTATTTAAACTTATATTTAACGATGGAGTGATCTGAACCAATCAATAGCAAACATATAGATTTGTAAAAAAATACTACCATATTCCTAATGTGTTCTAAATATTCTTTACTTACCATTGGCCTGTGCGTTGTCTCCTATTAGTAAGAATCAGAATCTTTTTAGGAAATAAACCTAGAAACAATATTGTGTAGACGAATTCGTTTTTGTAATATTTCTCCCAAGTACGATGAAATTTTTTGTTAAGATGAATGCTTGCCACAAATAAATCTATATGAAAACTTTGCTACCAGGACCCCTTCACGGGCGAGATGATGTTGGAAGGCGGCGCTCTGGTGCTGGCGGACCAGGGCGTGTGCTGCATCGACGAGTTCGACAAGATGGCCGAGAACGACCGCACCGCCATCCACGAGGTGATGGAGCAGCAAACCATCAGTATTGCTAAGGTATGATAAGAGATAATATCTCAGGGTATAGTGGATACTTGATAATAGATTAAATCGTATTTATGTGGGACCACTATTACACAAGTATTAATTGCTCAGGTAGATAAGGTTGTGAATACACAGCTGTATGCGAGGGTATAATACTGTATTTTTTTTAATGAGATATAATATTTTAATGACCTGTTTATGTTTGTATTATTGTATGGCAACATATGTAAGCAGATATATAATAATAAAGTACTTCTTGTGTTTACAAAGAGATATGTTGTGTGGTTACAGGCAGGCATTATGACTTGTCTGAACGCGCGAGTATCGATTTTGGCCGCGGCAAACCCTGCGTACGGTCGCTACAACCCCAAGAGAACCATTGAGCAGAACATTCAGCTTCCTGCAGCCCTGCTTTCCCGATTTGACCTTCTGTGGCTTATACAGGATAAACCTAATAGGTATGTTTGGTAATGTTTATAATGGTCATCTTTGAGATTTCGTCCATTTTGTTTTAAATATGTTATATTTTCAAAAGCATGGAAATCTGTAACATTTGTAGCAAAAGTTTTATTTGTTATTTGTAATGATAATAAATAATTGATAATATGCTTTTACAATATCATGCATTTAGCAATACCTATCACTAGGCAACAATTTATATGTAAGTGTGATAAAATGATATAGTGTGATTGCATCAATTTGACCCAGATATGTTGTTAGTTACCTTTGATGCCTAGTTAGAACACTATGTAAATGTTTCTGATATATGGTGTAATGTAATTTAGGACATAGCAGTGCGTGAACAGATTATCTCTGTTTAAACGCACTACTATTAAGAAGTTAAAAAGGAACAGTTTTGGTAAAGGAAGACGTTTCGCCGGATTAGGTGATCGTGTCTGCAGAGCAGCCGTGTTCTAGTATTAATCGATCACCAAGACTTTTCGACGACTTCGATAGCGTGACTACAAGTGGCGCCATCTCTTATTGGTATGTGGAAAGTCCCCTCATAAACTTAAACAGTCGCACGTTTGCGGCGCAGGGAGAAGGACCTGGAGCTGGCGAAGCACATCGCGTACGTGCACCAGCACAGCGCGCAGCCGCCGGGCGCCGCGCGCGCGCTGCCCATGCGCCTCGTGCGCCGCTACGTGGCGCTCGCGCGCCGCAAGCTGCCCGCCGTGCCCACCGCGCTCACCGACTACATCGTCTGTGAGTACCGCGGGCACCGTCCCGACGGGCCCCTACGACAAAATCGATATGAAAAATTACTAATTTACAGTATTTACAGCTTAGATTGATAATAAAATAGATTTCGTCTTATTTTTCTATAAGATTTTGTACTTGGAGCCCGTCCATATTTGTTTATTTACTTGACGGAACTAGCAAACGGGTGTAGTCCACCTGATGGTTAGTGGTTACTGTCGCCCATGTACAGCTGTAACTAACATCACGTAACTTTAGAATCCTACCTGACGTCAACCACAGATATGTTACTATCCTCGGGACTAAGCTGGAACGCCTCAAAATTTGAGGCTCAATTAAGTATGTCTCCATTATCATACTCTTTAAACCAAACGGAGCCGCCAGAATCGGACCAGAAAAGGTTCTACTTCCTTGGTTCATGCTTCTTGTGGTGTTTGTCAGTGACGCATGTTTACGCTTGCACACGAGTCCCGCTCGCATGCAAAACATTTGCATCCTCCCGTTTCATAAGCTCACACATACACATACTCCAGTATTTACTTGACATTGGATCTTTATGTATTATTGTTATACACAAAAATTATGTTTTAGTGCAATAATTGCCTTTATTATATTTTTTGACGTAATACATCTTTTAGCGCGGGTATAAATCGGATCGTTCGCGTGATGACGGGTCGCCACGCTGTACTAAGGTATATATACAGTCTATGTGTGAGTGTACGGTGTGGCGGCCGGTGCTGACGTGTCGCCATACGCAACCGACTATGCGACTAACCGACTAGTGCTTTCTAAATATCGGGCTACTTACTACTTATTATCGCATATTAATAATAGATGATTTACGTACGAGATGGAACATATTACGGTTCAGTAATATATATTTTGTGTTTCTTACAGCATCGTACGTGGAGCTGCGCCGGGAAGCACGCAACGCTCGTGACGTCACTTTTACTTCGGCCAGAAATTTACTTGCCATACTGCGACTGTCGACCGCTCTGGCCAGGCTTAGGTATGTTGTGAAATATGAGGATACGTTTTTCGATTTCTGGCTAAGGTAATAAATTTTTTTAAATGTCGAATGATGCAGATTTTTTTAAAGAAAATCGCCCTTGTAACTCCTTTCGATAATCCTTACAGATTCACATTTAAAAAAATATCCTGTTTACTTTGTGACATTGTATGTTTAAAACATGTCACAGTAAGTATATTTTTAAATATTATTAATATTTTTTTAATTTTTCTAGGTTGTCAGATGTAGTAGAAAAAGAAGATGTTTCTGAAGCCATACGTCTCGTCGAGATGTCTAAACAGTCTTTGCAACATGTGGAAGAAAATGTACAAAGGTAAGTAATACTTTTTAAACAAATTGGAACTGCTTTTTGCTTTAACAACCTTTGATCATATGATAAGTAAAGCATTATTGTACGAGTTAATAATGCAATATTTGTTGTAAAAATGTCTCTGATACTTCAGTCGGAAAGTGGGTTTTATGTTTTACTAGCTCCGGCCTTAAAATTCGAATATTATCTTAAACATGTTCGAGACAAAACAATTTGTCATGTCAAAATTTGGTATGTTCAGATATCATTGCAATTATCAAATATGTTGTTGTCTACACAATAACTACGAATTTCAAACTCTGTTTTATTGTGATTATTCATAGACGGATAATTTATTTATTTGTATAAGTGTGTATGTTATATATATTTTTTCATATTTTCCAGGGGTATAAGTTCAACGGATCGCATATTTGCTGTGGTCCGCGACCTGGCGGGGTCCAACAAGACCGTCAAGATCGCAGATGTAATCGAGCGCTGCATTGACAAGGGCTTCAAACCGGATCAGGTTTGTTTAAATCACATATTAACTGAAAATATATCTAAGTTACAGTAAATACATTGAAAGACCTAGTAGCTTATTTAAGCTACAACTTTTTTGTGTTTATGTTGACTGCAATATTTGCAATATTTGTTTAATTGTTAAAAAAAAAGATTTTCGGTTTCATTTTAAAACAGATTACTAAACTCGTCTCAAGTGGATATGTAAAGAAATGTAGCTTTCTTCTTCTTTGTAACACGACATTGTTCTCAATACAGTGATTTATACATTCTATACTATTGAGTCTTATTTTATAATATTGTCTGTACTTTTGCAGGTTGACGCTTGCATCGAGGAATATGAAAACCTAAACGTATGGCAAGTGAATCAAGTGAGGACCAAGATTACGTTTATGTAAACATTTTATACCGCCTAATAATAAATATTTTGTAATTGTGTTGTTTTAGTTATCTTAAAAATATCTTCACCCATCGTAAGTACAAAGTGTAGACTGCGTAAATATATGTGCCTTCATGTTAAGTCGTGTTTGATAATGTTGAATGATGTTCTTATTTTTCTACTGAATGATTTGAGTAATAAAGCTATTATGAATACATTTTGTATCATTTTAATGAGGGATGACGATCATAAACAATATTAAAATTAAAGCTACAAATTCCTGGGATTTGATTCTGACACTTACATTTTCTGTTAAGTACCAAGCAACAATTGTTTCGAGAATTAAGAAAAAGTTAGCGAACCATATATGCCTGAAGATTTGCATATTTTTGTCAAAATAAGGTACAAATTAGCTAGCCTTAACATCAGCGTTTAAAGTAAAAATATATGAGAAATCTATTGTACTCAAGATACAATTTGTAACGAATTTAAACAATCCATACCAATAAATGGAGTAGTATTCCTTGCTGCAGTGCGAATGGAGTCGCCTGGAGATATCAACTTTGTACACATTGTTAATGATATACAATCGACACGTTTTATATCCACATTTGCATTGACAGTTTGCTATTTGCAAGGAAATACCAGTTAGAAGGTAATTTCATGCTCGCAATTACATGGCGACGCGACATGCATAAATTCCTCCGGCGGTGCGGCCGCGGGCGGACGGCGATTGGCGCGATAACTATAATGTGCGTTGTAAATTCTATGCTAAGAGTATGTTTTCCGACTCTTGTAAATGTGTTTATTATCCGTCCTTGGGAAATGGTAACTAACGAGATAGTACAGTATAGTTAAAAAATCAAGTCCGTTATTTTAAAATAATTTCTATTATCTGAGGGCAATGATACAAAAACTAATAAAACAAACCTCTCAAGCGTAAGTTAGTTTTTTCATGTGCTGCTATATTTGCAAGCATTACCCACATCTTCGTTCGCGAGGAATTCATAATTAGATCAAGAGAAATTTCGTCTAAATGATAAATGTGTTAGTAACTAAAAAATAAGGAACAATGATACGATCGCATGTAAGACGGCGTAGTAGAATATTTGCAATAACGCAGCGATTTCAAAAAAGAAAAAAGCTAATATTTATTTCATTACCCATTTTCAGTCACAACTTTCTCTTAGCAATATTTCGTAAGTATCAAGTATCTACTTACAGCTCTAGACAATAAACTTCATGTTTATTGAAAGTTATTCATGTCCAACAATAATCTCTGAACGGCTTTGTTGATATCATCCAAAGCAATATTACTTATATCGATCTGAAGCCACTTGAAATCTCTAAGGAATAAAGACCAAGGACATTCACTTGTGTTTCTCCAACTTTGCAATACGTAGGGTGCGTAATAAATTTGTTCTCCTCGCTCGCTTATGAAAGTAGTAACTTATTGGCAGATGTAAGCCGGGCCGAAGAGATTTGCGATACGATCGGCGCTTTCAATGCGTGTTCAATTGTCTTTTATATTACCTACCCCCAGCCTTTTCTGATTTCATTGGTTTTTATTACGTACCTTATTCGTGAGTCGTGACTGACTGCTGTATTTGCAATTCCTATCATTTATTGAAAATTCAGTTCGTAATATGTAAGGATTACGTCGTATCTTGTATAAATTATAATGTCTTTGAAGTGAGTTGCGAAAAGAACGTTAAGACTTTCAAATTCGAGCGCGCAAAATTCAAATCTACAAGCAAGAGAGCTACGACACTAATTGGCTGTGGAAGGTAAGTTTGATTAATTTATAATCATTTTAATTGTGGAAATGTCATCTTCAATTGTTTAATATTCAGAAGATTATAAAGATATTTACAAAAGGTCGTCTCGCGTTTGTTTTCATATTAGTTTTCCCATTCCCTTCGAAATAATATGGCACCAATAATAAATGACGAAAAGTAGAAAAGTAGAGCGTATTGCCATCACGAAGTGTGCTTACTACCGCGTCGAAGTGTGGCGTCAGTGAACGCTACTGATATATTAAGTAAACTAGTAAAAACTATAAAATAAGCGACACTGGATAAATTTATAGCAATATTATAGGTTTACAATACCGTTATACGGAACGGTAGCTGTGCAAGAGCATTTATTACTGTTTTGAAGTAATGGTATCCTTTAGCGAATAGATAGTTATCGAAGTGCCCAGTTAGGCACAGCCTGTCACGAGTTGACGGACTGTGACCGCTGTACAAGTACTATCGCGATTGGAGCTCGATGTGAACGTAACGGTTCAAGCACAAGATATACGCCACTCCCATAAAATAATACTTAAAAGTGATATTTCAAGCGGAATAATATTGAAAGTTATGGAAATCTATTGCGAATATTTTAAAGTATTAGGTAGTTATTACTTATGCTTAAGTTAAGCTTAGGTATGTACGTATATTTATAAGTGTAGGTATTTATGAAAGTGGCATCGGCGTGGTAGACAAGAAATTGCAACTTTCAATTTGACGCTTTATACCCTCACATCTTCACACTAGGATTGCCTGTATCGTGGGTGCCATGGCCACACAAAGACAATACACAAACACCCAGACCCAGAACAGAAATCTAAATCCATCATTCAAATATCTGTCTGACCGGGGATCGAACCCGGAACCCACTGCGTGTCAGACCGTTGTCAGACTGATGGTTACCGCTCCGCCACACGGGTCGTCAATTCAGTAGGTATTTCAGCTCAGTATTATTTCGGTCTTTGATG
>DWRA01004519.1:0-10774 GCA_018250295.1 Spathilepia clonius
CAGCGCTTAACACTGTTGTTATTAGGCAGAAATAAGTGTGGCGGTGGTGCCGCCGGAGTCGAACTACAAAGGGTTTTACAACCTTCAAACACGACAAAAATATACTTCATCAAACGAATTCCTAGATTAGAAAATAATAATATACATACGTAATACTTATTACCCTTGATAGGTGCTTCGCAGTGTGAGATTAGACCCACATATCTTCCGATTGAATAATCCAAATGCGAGGAAACAAATGTTACTTGAAATTAAGCTAGTACAATTATTTTATGTAATAGGTTTTCAGGCTGTCGATGAGTATAGTTTTCAAAACCTTTTCAACTTAAACCAAGGTTCTTAAAGAAAATCTTGATATCATTGTTTACTAATAGAGAACAAAATGTTTTTTTACGAAACGCAAATAGTAAATAGACATCCACCCCACCTAATGTTACGTGACCACTATGCCCGAGGGACACCGATTTAAAACCCCAAGTATGCTACGGTGGGCGAAGTAGGTACCCCTTAAACCATACCTACATAATTGTCATTCGAAATCTAGATATTTTAGAAACTAATATATAATTTGTTAACAGCTATTTTCAATTCATTTAACAATTGTAATAGATTCGTATTAGACTTTTTTTATATTTAGCAAAAAAAAATTTTGCATAAAAAGCATTAAAATAAATAAAATCCCACTTTTGTATTTCTAGATTTTGGTGAGGATATGATGGTAATCATATAGTCTATACGCGGTTGGTGTGCTACGATAGAGCGCCGGCTGATATATGAACATAACGAATTCGCAGATGGCTGCCGCGAAATGATTTTTATTAAATCGTCGGAGCCAATAAACGAGCAGCTGGGACTTACGAAAGCATGCCAACTATGTGTCAAGGAAACATTTTTTATTTACTTTTCTGAAATTGAAGGAGAAATGAGCATTACTCTTACCTAATGTTAGGTGCCACTGCTGACCATGGAAGAAATGAGCATTATTGTCACTTAATGTTAGGTGCCACTGCTGACCATGGAAGAAATGAGCATTATTGTCACCTAATGTTAGGTGCCACTGCTGACCATGGAAGAAATGAGCATTACTGTCACCTAATGTTAGTTGCTACTGCTGACCATGAATGTCTATAACCGCCCACATATGACATGAGTCCTTTACCAATAATCAAAATGCAAAGCAAAGCTAGTTACAGCCACTGTGGACTAAGTTAACTTACAGTTATCTCTGTTTTACAATACGTTTCCGATCAGAGCACAGCAAATTTATACTGCGTTTATCTTTACTTTTCTATCAAATTCTAAGTACATATCTAAAAAGTCGATAAAACATTAGCATTACATTAAAGTTTGTCTAAATTAAAATATACTTCTTTGCTATGATACCGAAACAAAAACTTTTTATTTATCCCAACTAAGCTTAAAACGCCTGAATGGAGTTTCAGGGTTTTCTCATTGAGCTCGTGCAAAACATTTTTTCATTTTAATTTACTGATCTAATTATAAAATTTTTTAAACGATAACGAGTTATAGTCGAAAGTCATATCGAGATACGACTTTCTAAATATGTTTAGGTAACGCTCAATACTAGTTGGCACTTTTAAGTTTTCTAGGTTTATTATTGGTGTCCCTGTAGTTCTGGGTTAAGAATAGGGCTACGGTATCCCCTGCCTGTCGTAACAGGCGACTAAAAGGGGTCTTCCGGGGTTGCGGGCGGCAAGAGTGAGAGCTCGAACCGTCCAGCGTGCGACCCCGGGAAGGACGGCGGTATGTGTGGCCGCATGCCGCCGTGCACCAGTTTGTGCGGCTGGTGCATCTCTCGCGCCCGCCCGCAAAGAGCCTGTTGAGGTAACGCGCTTAGAGGGCTCCGGTTGTGTTCCGTTGGAGATCCCGGAGTCCTCCAAGAAGCGCTGAGGACGGCCACCGGGGGGGATTTTAGTGCGTTAAGAATCCCACATAACCCCGTGCCGCTTCCACGGCACTGGGGTACCTTTTGAAGGTTTCCCCCCGTCAAAAAAAAAAAATGTCTACTCAACACTGGCTAATGTGATCGGCTGGGTTATGTTAGGAGTTGCGTCATTTTTTTTACACATATGAAAGTGAAAAAAAATTACAAAATATTTTTAACAAAAAATTAAAACCTATTCGATGTGATTCAAAAGTAAAAAAATACTTTAAACAAATTAATAAATGTTGTTTTAGTACTTAGATCTGAAGTCAGTGCTCAACGTAAACGTAGACTTAATTAAAAGCTAAACTTTAACGTAAATCTCCGCCCCCGTTCTTCTTACACTAGCATAAGCACTAATGAAGCATTTTTATTTAACAGTGTCTGCTCAAAATATAACACACTAATTAAATCTAACAGCTTCTATATAGTTATTGTTTAGGCATACAGTAATGTAGGGTCCTTATCAGGACTGAGCAGTTAAAGACTAAATTTTAACAGTATGTATCTGACAACTTTATTTTGTATAAAAGTATGCGCCGCGTGGCTAACTCCTATATGTACTTTAGGCAAGCAGTACCACAGCATCTAGGATAGGATGGGATAGGATCTGCGGTAGAAGGTCAAATTTTTCATAATATATTTCTGCTAAGATACGGTAATACATGAAAGCAAAGGTATGTACCTATATGGCAACTCTGCATCGTCAAGATTGAAGACTTGAGGGTAAAATTTGTCAACATACATCTCCGGTCAGCAATTTTATTACATATAAGTAAACAGCAAATATTTCACTTTTATAGTTTAGACCGGAGGCACCTCTGCACTATTAGGCTTGAGGAGCTGAAGGTCCATTTTTTATCACATCATGTTAATCTAGAATCTAGATTCTAGATACTTAATGACCATTCAAAATTTTATGAGAATCGAGGTGGTAAAAACTAAGTTAACATTAAATTACGTAAAAATCAGAAAAAGTGGTAAGAAATTCCGCCCCATAACTCGAAAATTCAGTAATCAGACGATATCTATATTCAGGAACGAAAACACTATAACGAAATACCCTTTCATACGGAAAAAAAAGAAAACCGACATCAGTCCAAAAACACTCAAGCTTTAAAAAAAGTTGCTATTGTGTTATGTTTACTATGTTAAAATGTAGTAAATAATGATTCTATGAGAATATTAGTGTCAATAAATGTTTATGTAATTTATGTTTCAATCATCAACCCATTACTGTCCTCACCTGCTGGGCACGGGTCTCCTCTCAGAGTGGGAGGGATTAGGTCATAGTCCACCGCGCTGGCCAAGTGCGCATTGGTAGACTTCAAACACTTTTTAAGAACTTTTTTTTTCAAAGAACTCAAGTGTTATATCAAGATAATTAATTTATAACTTCGAAAAATGGGGTATGAACCTCGGACCTCTCGGCTGAGAGGCCGTGATTCAACCACTAGGCTATCACTGATATATATACTATTATATTTTGTCTACCTTCTTTATCACACATCGCTCTGTCTTCATTCACGCTTCAGTGCTCCGCCACTTCACACGGTGACGCGCATTTAAAGTTTTTATTTTACAAAAATGGGTAAACAAACGCGATGAAATGCGGACGCTTACGAATATATCACGAAAAAATTTAAAAAACTTAATAAACGGTTAATGCGCGCGAAATACAAAAATCGACGACGGACTCCATCATCTTCGTCAGAATTAGATTCATCATCAACCTTATTGAGTACTGGAAGTTCAAGCAGTTCTTCAAGATCGTTTTCACCTCGATTAAGGTCACGGCTACAGCCCTCGCCGACGCCACAGAATGCGTTATGCATTGAAGGTTAGTTTTGTACTCATCATATAATATTTTTTCGTTGAAGAATAATACTGCGGGTAACCTCAGGAGTTATCACTTTATTATTAAACGAATATAACCTAAACACCTATAGTATGCAATTTAAGAGTTGCGGTTATTCAAAAAATCTGTCGTTGGAGAATAATACTGCGGGTAACCTTAGGGGTTATTACTTTATTATTAGCCGAACATGAGCAAAACATGCATACTTATGAGAAACTTTACTATCCCAGATGCACCAACTCAGGCACGTCTGCGCCCGCGCCTTCCGCCAGCGCGGCCGCAGAGCCTCAGCCGTCAACCAGCGCTAATGTTGACTTGCAATCCACAGTGAACACTGTCGATCGTTTGCCTGCGACACAGTTAAATTACGACCTTCTCAAAATATTAGGAGATGACCCATCTCAACATAAACTGTATGGGGCCAATGTACAACCCGACCTTGCCTTTCGGTTCCAATATTTAGCAACATCGGGACTAGGCAAAGAAGCCCGCAAGGAACTATTGGACAAATACTTGCCGCCGGCAAACTGTCCCCTTATAGAAGCCCTTAATCCAGAAGTTAAGGCAGCGATACCATACACTATCTATAAAAGAGACAAGGCAATTGAACAGAAGCAGAAACAACTGTCCAG
Organism: Spathilepia clonius; assembly: GCA_018250295.1. Lineage (NCBI taxonomy): Eukaryota > Metazoa > Arthropoda > Insecta > Lepidoptera > Hesperiidae > Spathilepia > Spathilepia clonius. The sequence goes on from DWRA01004519.1 coordinate 4,436, forward strand.
CCCAAGACCTTTCCAACGAATGCAAAACCGTGGAAATCGGTTCATGCGTTCTGGAGCTATAGCGTCAGGAAGGAAAATCCGACTTATTTTTATATATATATAAATAAAGAGATAAAAGAACAACTCCAAGCTACCAAAATAGACAAACTACTATTTAGTGAAGAACTGTCTGATCCACTTAAAGCTGCAAAGGCTATATCCAAATCAAGTGCTGACATGAAGATTAATACCACAAAAAACTTTGCTAGGAAACCTTCAATACCGGCAAAAAACTGGAATGCTCCTCCCCCCAATCAAGGCAGGTTGAAGGGGGACCAGAGGAGCAAGGAGCCAGCCTACAGGAATCACCACAAGAATTCCTTGAAGCAATCATCGCATCTAGCACCAACTCGCAGCCGCCGCCGCTAGATACGGTAAAATATGCGGATAGACTAGCTTATTTCTATAAGCAATGGTCTGTTATAACCCAGGATAAGATTATTTTATCTTGGATTAAAAATTACCAAATCTCTTATAACCCAAGTCTCTTATAACCCAGGATAAGATTATTTTATCTTGGATTAAAGGTTACCAAATCCCTTTTTCACGGCAAGTAAGTCAGTCGATTGGCCCTATAAGCAAACGTTATTCTACCACTGAAAAACGTCAATTTGAAAGTTCAATTGAAGAACTATTAAGTATAGGAGCTATATCGAAATGTCTGCCTTGTCAAGGTCAATTTATATCGCCTATATTTTTAATTATGAAGCCGAATGGAAAATCAAAATTCATATTAAACTTGAAAAGTCTTAATATGTTTATAGACACGAAACACTTTAAGCTCGTAGATTTGCGTACAGCTTTAAAACTTATTTCAAAAGATTATTACATGAGTACAATTGATCTAAAGGATGCGTATTACTTAATTCGCATACATAATGACTCCAAAAAATACCTACGCTTTAGAAAATGTATATGAATTTAATGATTTGCCATTCGGCTGGAATACGGCACCCTCTGTTTACACAAACATCATGAAACCAGTTGTCAGCTTACAACGAGCGTGTGCAAATTTGCCAAAAATATACCTAGATGATACCGTACTGATTTTAATATCATTCGAATCATGTTTGAATAACATAGCCGATACTAGTAACCTCTTGCAGGCAGGATTTATTATTAATACTGATAAAAGTAAATTAATTCCCAGCACTAGATGTCAGTTTCTTCGTTTTATTATTAACACAAAATATTTTCATGTAACATTACCTGAAGAGAAAATTATAAAAATTAAAACAGAGGTTGACCAGTTTCGCAATATTAAATGTTGCAAAGTTAGAGAGTTTGCTCGCTTAGCAGGCTTACTAACTTCTGTCTGTCCAACCGTGGAATATGGCTGGCTCTATACAAAAGAACTTGAACGTTGCAAATACTTAAATTTATTTAATGACAACAACTATGACAAATACATGACCGTATCGTCGTCAATACTACCTGATCTCGATTGGTGGGCGCGCGCTATATGTTATCCTATATGCCGAATCAAACAAAACAAGTTTAGCTTAGAAATATTAAGTGATGCCTCAACTACGGGATGAGGTGTTGCCTGTGGAAAAGAGCGGGCAAGCGGTATGTTGACAAATAGTGAGCGCTCACATCATATTAATTATTTAGAAATTCTTGCTGCGTTTTTTGGACTAAAAATATTATGCAAATGTTATCGTGGCTGTATTCAATATCCTCATCTAACTAACATCACTCGAGAATTGTGTGCAATGGTGTGAAGAACGAAATTTAGTAGTATCTGCGTCATATATAAGTTCATTTGATCTGCGTCGTCGCAGACGCAGAATCGCGACGTATTCATCCGGATATTGAGTGGGAATTATCGAATCAGGCATACAAGAACATTGTAAGCAAATTTGGAGTTCCTGATATAGAATTATGCGCCAGTAGAATAAATAAAAAATGTTAATATCTTGGCACAGAGATCCCGATGCATACGTTATAGATGCATTCACGGTCTCCTGGTCTGCATTTTATTTTTATAGCTTTCCTCCATTTGCCATAATTCTGAAAGCCTTGCGTAAGATTATTGATGACAACGCAAAAGGCATCATGGTTGTACCTCTGTGGCCAACGCAGCCATGGTAGCCATTTTTTGAAAGCCTGCTATTATCAGAGCCTTTAATCTTTCACCCATCAAAAGACCTTATTTTTTCTCATTCCAGCAATCGAAACATACATCCGAAAATTACCCTGGTTGCCGGAACATTATCAACTTGTCACTCCTAAGAAGAAACGTACCCTGACCATCCATACATATTATGTTAGCTTCGCTTTCGTATAGTTCCCTAAAGCAATATGATACTTATATTAAAAAATGGTTTGTATTCTGCAACAAAAATAATTTAAATGTGTATGAAAACTCTGTCTCGTCCGTTATAAAATTCTTAACTCAGTTATATAAATCAGGTGCACAGTGTGGGCCTCTAAACAGCTGCAGAGTATTGATTCTTGGTCAAAATATAAGTGACGATAATTGTATAAAACGTTTCTTCAAAGGTATTTTCAGATTTCGTCCACCTCAACCTAAGTACAATAGTATTTGGGACGTCTCCATAGTTTTGAACTTCTTAGCTACTTAGTATCCTAAGGGGACGCTAAACCTAGAAAAACTTTCTAAAAAGTTAGCTACTTTACTAGCTTTAACCACTGCCCATAGACTGCAAACACTTTCTAATAATATTTAAATATTTGCGACTGAAACTAGAATCAAAATCGCAGATTTATTAAAAACCTCTCGTCCTGGTTTTATTCAATCTGAATTTATTTTGCCTTATTTTCCAAACAAACCAGAAATTTGTCCTGTTAAAACGTAGAGCTGTTACCTAAAGTTAACAAAAAAAATAGGGACAAGCGACTTACTTTTTACGAGCTTTTAAAACCATATAAATCAGTAAGTTCGCAGACTATAAGTCGATGGATTAAGTCCACATTATGTATTTGTGGAATTAACGTAAATGTTATTCACTGCACACAGCACAAGACATGCCTCTACTTCTAAAGCACATAAGATAGGTGTTAATATAGATCTTCTTAGAAAAACAGCAGGCTGGAATAATTATAAAACTTTTGGTCAATTTTACAATAGAAACATATCAGATGTTATTAATCAAGATGATGCTTTTGCCAGAACCATTTTGTTAAATGAATGTGTTAATAATTGTAATAATCACCATATTGATAATTGTGTAACTAACTACATAATTATAATTTTGTATGTGATTGTAAACTTGTTGATATATTTATTTTCAGCATACTCTCAACATCCACATGTGATCTAATATAGAAGTACAAAACCCCAATATAACTTACCTTAAGTGAAGTTCTATCATAATTATACGAGGGGTTTGTACGAATATATTAAAACCCACCCTCCCTAAAATCACCCAATGCAAATCAAAAATATCAACATGATAAGTCAGATGCTCTAAACTAAATGAAGACAGCGATGTAAAAAAAAGGATAAGGAAATCTCAACTACAGTGGCGACACCGATGCTTGTACTACATGTGATCTAATATAGAAGTACAAAACTCTCGTATAATTATGATATAACTTCACTTAAGGTAATTTCATTTAATCATTAATAATATGTACGAATCGATTCGGATTTCCTTCTTCTCTCGGTGTCGGAGTCGTGTCGTCCTGATGAAAAAGCGCCCTGTGCTCGCATTTTACCAATTCAAGCAAATACTCGCTCGACACATCGTGTAGTGAGACCGCATGTTTTTGGTCACAGTTTACAAAATGATGATTAATTTATATTTTTGATAAAATAACATTTCTCGCATGAAAAACACTCAAAGGGTTATTTATAGACACATAATTGCTCCATGGAATTTCTGCATATCGTGATATGTATACGGAAATGTATTAATTAACATTGCAATTAATTCACATTTGCCTCCGTCCATTACTTATCTTCTACTTAACGGACAATCCGTTAAGGGATGTTAAAATTGCGTAATATTTATATCATAATCTATTGTCGATATTTTAAATATCGGATTTATTAAGGTGCTTAATTTCATGTTCAATTCTAGATTTATTGACATTTATCATGTCATCGTGTGCAAATGAATTTTAATTTTTGTAATTCAAAAATACCTTAAAATATCCTATTTTCCTTTAGTTATGTTATAGTTATGTGTGTGATCGACATTTACGCATGTGCTTCGTTCCCTTCCATACGTCTCCTTGTCCATTATGAATTATTACGTGCTTATATTTCCTATGTTTAAAGCATTCGACACCGAAATCTGATTACCATTTGGCCTTCTTGGACTCGAATATTGAGAGTATCTATTATACACATTTTATTCTTTCTGTGCATCTCTATGGATAACCTATTATTAAACAGTTTCTTCAATCTATAAATAATACACCCATATACGCAGGACTGTTTATTCTTTTGTATTATTTTACAATACCATATTTATTATTTTTGATAGTCCAGAACGACCGACCATTGACATCCGAATGACAACCATCTCAATCTTTCTTTATAACAATCAATGCTTCAAAGAGTTTTTTATACATGCACATAAAATAAATATATATCTACAGACACTATTTTTGATATCGCTAACACTATACTATAAAAGACGCAAGAGCCGACGCGAGAGCCCAGTGGTTAAAACCTTTTCGACTCTAATGGCACCACCGTCACACCTATTTCTGCCTGATAACTACAGTGTTAAGCGATGTTGTCTTCTGGTTTGAAGGGTGTGGTAATGTGATATACTTATGCGAGGCACTTCAACTTAGTCCTCAGGGGTAGCAACGCATCTGGACTTTAGGTGGCTTACAAAAGTCCATGGGCGGCAGTTGCCACTTACCATGGTGGACTGCATGCTGGTTTATATCCAATCATATAAGAAAATAGAGAAGCAACTTCTCTATCAGGGGTTGAAATCGAAAACCCAGGTATGCATCTCTGATTTTTAAGATTCGTACGTATTAGAAATGACGACGAAGAAAAAATATGCTGAAGAAACCTGTTTTACTGAGAAAACTCATTTTTTTTAATCAGTAACCTGAGTAACTCCTTATGCCCCCAGTGAAAGTTCAAGTCAAAATCAGGCCAATCGTTTAGGAGATGAGCCGTAACAAACAGACAGACAGACAAAAATCTTAATAGTAAATTTTGTTATAAGTACTGTAGTGATAGCCTAGTGGTTGAATCACGGCCTTTCAGTCAAAGGGTCCGAGGTTCAAACCCAACCTCTGATTTTTCGAAGTTATGTGCGTATTACAAATTAATTATCACTTGTTATAACGGTGAAGGAAAAAATCGTGAACCTGCACACACTTGAGTTTTTGGAAAAAAGAAGTTCTCAAAAGTGTGTGAAGTCTACCAATTCGCAAGTGGCCAGCGCGGTGGACTATAGCCTAACCCCTCTCACTCTGAGAGGAGACCCGTGCCCAGCAGTGGGACAGTAATGGGTTGATGATGATGATGATGTTATAAGTACCATGTATACTTATATACGCATATTGTTACTTACTAATATCACAAACAGATACTCTTAATGTTATTTATATATATAGGTAAATCGGCTTAGCATTTCACAGAAGATCAACAAGGATTGTGCGTAAAGAACTTTACATTTGGCAACACCACGACTCCATCGGAAAGTTGGCACATGAATTAATTATTTCCATTTTCAGCTCCAGGTATCAGAGTTTCAGAAAGTTTTTCGTTTAAGAGGGCGTATTCATGTACAGAATTATTTGAGTGTTTATTTTTTACCTTTATGTGGTCCAAAGTTGAGGTAAGCTCGCTTAGAAAGTCAAATTCTCGTTAGGAATAGTTTATTCCAAATAAAATTAGAAATTACATTTAATGTTAAGTAAGGTTCTAGTTTTAGAAAGTTTATTTAGAGAAAAACACCGCTTAAAATATTTGTAAGCGCTTACATTCGACTTTAAGCGCTTAAAAGTTCGCTGCGAATAACAAAAGAGCATGGAGTCTAATTGATAGTTATTAATCGGATACATGATGAACTGGTGAAATGAAATGGTCTATAATTTTTTTTATATTATGGAGTAGCAAATGAACATGCGGTCCACCTAATGGCAAGCGGCAACTACCGCTCATAGACATCTGTAATCCACCTCAGATAAGACTAGAACTTATCTGGGGTCGACCACAGGCGCGTTGCTACGCCTGAGGACTAGGTTGGAATGCGTTGGATAAGTCAGTCTCCCTTACCAAACCCTTCAAACCAGAAGACAGCAGCGCTTAACGCTGCTGTTATTAGGCAGAAATAAGTGTGGCGGTGGTGCCGCCGG
>DWRA01004520.1:0-10771 GCA_018250295.1 Spathilepia clonius
GTGATAACGCAACGCAACGCAACGTAAATCTTGTACCGAAAAAAGTAGAGAGATATAATATTAAACCAAGTCGGCTAATTTATGACTTGGCAATCGCACAAGAACATAATCACATAAAAATAATTTATTAAATATTTTAAATAGTCTTGATTGAAAATAGTACTAGGTGACATACATAAATAAAGCGCTCGGTTCGGTAATATTTCAGTCGTAAATTGGCCGACTTGGTTTAATATTAGATCTGTTTACTTTATTCGGTAAAAGAATTACGTTGCTTGACTTGGGTTTTTGTACATATAAAATGTATTTTGATTATTTATTAATTATTTTCATCGCAAATATTGTGGTACATTTACCCTAGACTAATTTGCTGACAAGAAAAAGGTAATCAGATTAACTAAATATGAAGCTCATTCTTAGATAAGAGATAAAACAGCAGAGTACGCTTCATATTCATTGTGTGAATCTTATCGAAGTAGGCATAAATTGAAGAGTGTATTTACCTCAATTTTGGGGATTTTTCTTTTTTGTATTAATAGAAATAGAAAAAGAATTATTTTTCCGTTGCCAGACTTCTGACTTGGCTTATTTAAAGTTTAGAATATATGGCTGTTATAGCATTCTGGTCTTCCAGATTTTAACTATAGTTATTATAATAGAAACTATATTTATTGAATAAAAAAGGTTTTCGTAGACACAAACTAGAAATGCTGGTTATACACAACCTAGAAATGCTGACTTCTATTCTGTTGTCTGGTAGAAATAATAAGTCAGGGCTTCATAGATAACCAAAGAAAAACAGACGAGGGAACTAAAGAAATATTTGGCGAAGCTGAAAATTCAAGCGAGCGTCAATATTTATACATCGACGGTGAAAAAATATTATTTTTCTTTCAAGCGGAGATAAACACGGTTGGGTGACAAGACAGCGGATTTATGAGGATAACACAAACAGTACCAAAACATTTGAGAACAGAAACGTGGTCACCTACTAGCCTTATTTGAAATTTATTTGGGACAGACGATGTTATCCGTTCACAGTTTAATACCGGCTTAGAGACACTTTACGAGGAAGGATTTAAAGTCCATAAATCGAGCGTTTATGTAGCAAAAATTTTAACTGAAAAATGTGGAAAGCTCTGTCGAGTTTATAAATGAAATTGCCTTAACAAACGGAAATAGGCCCGTCAACACTGTTATCGAGATCGATTCGTAAATATATATTTTTAAAGATTATTTATTTAAATGCGGTGGAATACTTCGTGGTTGTCTCTGATGTGGTATGTGGTAAGGTAAACACACTTACAGGAGGAATTCCGACTTAATGTTCAAGAATAGTAATATAACATCTGTAGTCAATCTTAAGTAACACGCGAACCCAACTTGATGTTAATTGCAAACGTGTGACGGAAGGTTCTAACTATTTACCATCAGATAAACTACGTGCTCCTTTGCAGCTTTCATTTTGTAAAAAAAATCACGTTTACGTTATGATTTTTTTAACACAAAAAATAGGTTCAATTTTTTGGATCGTCTTATCATTTTCGTATTTTTATGAAACATGATGGCGGCCATGCTTTAGCAAAAAGAAGACACAAGTCGCCTAACGAAGATTGATGACCTCAAAAGATTTCCGGGATCTACTAGATTTAATAGACATCTTTAGTTGGATTGGAACCTACACCAGGAAATGGTCTGCAATAGTTAATGATATATATTGAAAAACTGAAAAATGTTTCAAATGTCGGCTTATTGTTTTAGCGTGGCCGTCTTACTATTAATTTTTTTGTCAATTAATAGAGGCATGCGTTACTTGTTTTTGTTTTCAAAATAATATTTTATTACTGAAACTGGTCCAAGTGAATACGATGTGCCAATATTGATTCTGCCGCGCTCACAGATCAATCAAACAGCAACACAATTATCATCCATCGTTCTGATCTCAAAGTATTTGTGTTCGATTTTATTCTTACGTTTCTTTCGCCCGCTCATCGATTTATCAGAAAATTGAATAAAGATAGATTAGGCGAACACATATTATGATTTGAAGAATCCGGCTAATATAAATTGTGTGATTTCGAATGTAGCATCGAGAGTTCATGAGCTTCTAAAACAGTCAGTACTGGTTAAAAGTTTCATTATTAGTTACATTATTATGTTTCGTGTCGTGCGCCGTGTGTTTGCAACTCAATTTATATAGGGACGTTGTAGAAGGCAATTAAGTCAACCAAAATTATGCTACTGTAATCAGTACTTGTTGCACAGTCTACAGATTATCACAGCAAAGCCATTGTTCCTGGGTAGACTATGTGGATAGATCGATAAATGACGGACATATTGTCGTCTACTTAATATTTCCTTCTTCTTTTTTCTTCTTATTTAATTCTAAATCAAAATCATAGTCTGTTAAAGTGACGCGTGAAAAAACATTCCTTGTTCAATATTCAGATCACAGAAATAGCAAATGCCGGTCGAGATAAACATTGAAGCTAAAATAGCAGAGTAGAAAGTACATTTCAATATTGAACCTGCCACTCCCATGACAGATCAATCAAACACCAATACAATTATTATCCATCAAATTCTCTCAAAGAATTTTATGCATAAATATATTATTTGGCAATACGCGTTATTTATGGTTTGATGTCTGCGAGGCTTTTAGTAAATTTGCTATATAGTATTCGATTTGAAAGATAAGATTACGAATACAAACATGTACAACGAAATTAGATATTTGTCATACTGTCTGCATCAATCCTGATGTCCGTATGTCCTGTAATATGTCATAGGACATATGTGCAAAAATTAAAACAAAATTCCAATCTTTCATGCTTCATCCACTTATGAATAATAAACAATACAAGCTTGTGCAACATGTCACAAGAGGTAATATGAGGGTTTGAAACGAATAATTAAGCAGGGTTAGTCATATTTGATCTTCCAACATAATCTTGAAGTATAGCACCGCGTCTACGAGCGGCTTTAAATGAGACTTCTGTCTAATTCAGTAATATCTACTTAACATCAAACGGGTTGCGTACCCGTTTAGTGCTGTCCCACAACAGTTTATTTTGAACGCGAATAAGCAACTTTTTAAAATGATTGTAATCGTGCCATCCTCATGTTTGTGGCTTCGACAGTTATGAAGGTACGGAAATGATCGCTTGTCGCATACCACAATGGTTTTTAGTTCCCGCTGCTATATTTTGCGGAAAGGGCGTAGATACGGTTATTTACTATAGGATTTTATTTATTTTGTTGTTGCACCCCGTCAAGATACATTAAGATTTTTTCACAAGATTAGAAGTTTTTTTATGTCCAAATCATGCAAAGCAAACTAGATGTATACCAAAGTAATTACAGATTAAAACATAACATAGCGATTTTTAATCAACCATGCAATATGCCTATTGTTAGGTAAGTGTTGAAGTAATTGACAGTTACAGGAAGTTTTTGACTTGTAACAACTCTTTAGTATACATTTGTTAGTGTTGTTACAGTTATACAAAAAATAATATCCACCAGTCAAGCTGAATCAATGGAGAAATTTGAAGCTATTTTGATGGCCAAAAATGTAATCTGAAATGATTTCCAAATGGAAAACAAGCCGGTGAATAGCTTTTATATTGTATTGTGTGGAACAGCTGCCAGAGAAACAGCAACAGTGCGAGCTTTACACCTCGGGAATAGCAGACGTTGATACTTGTTCTACGTACGTGTTTTGACTTTAATGTTTTTCTCAATTATTTTTCTGGGTTTTCTTATTACCGGCTGTTTTAAACAGATTAAGATTAATTTTTATTTTATCTATTTTTTACTTACGTACTCAGAAGACATAAAATATTAAATTCTGTAACTATATTCTTCAAACCGTCGACCGCACAATACACAATTTATGTACAATAATATCTCTATTTATGCCTACTGAATTGCGATATGTTAATAAACTTTAATTTAGTACTGATGATATACATGTGTGATGCGCCGAAATAATCGATTTTAATTTTTAAGCGGAAAGCGATCTAGCTCTTTCAACAGTGCTGGGTGGAAACGCATGCATGTCTCTTATTATGCTCAAAATAAACACAGACTGCCTCTAAATGCATATTCTCTACTACAACCACTTTCGCACTCAACTTTCCCACTAATGACATTTTCCTAAGTATGTCAAAGATGGCATTAGGAAAATTAAAGAGTACCTTGTGTATCAAAGAAACGGTATCCGTGGTCAGATGCAACATCTTACCAAGATTAAAAGCGAGGGAGTAATGAAGTTCTTTGTGGCGACTTCTTAACTAGAGAAATCGTGTTGGCGGAGCTCTGATAAGGAAATATGGTACTGCGAGTCCATTTTAAAATTAAAGCCATGTTTTACAAACTCTTCTGGGACGTACCTAAGTAAGCTAAAACCAACAAATGTATTCCTCTTCGCAGAAATAGAAATCTTATCTTGTAAACTTACTTTTTCTATTTTCTATGTTGTACTAGCAATTTTATTTATTTACTTTTAAAACCATCAAGAATTTTAACATAAAATAACCTGTTTATTATATTTTTTATTGTCATTTCAAAAACCAAAAAAAAAAAAAGTAAAGTATGTAATCTTCTGTAATTTTTATTTACGTTTTACTCGTAGTTCAACAAAAATAAAAAAAATAACTTGTTTTGTTTTATCAGTACGGCTTTCGAGTGCATTTTAGATGGTACTAAACCAATTTGTACTGAACTTTAACTCAAAACTCAAACTCATATCTTTAATACTAAAATACTAATACTACATCTCTTCACACCCAAAAATATATAGGATACTAAAGATCCGTGCACGGGGAGGCAAACGGGCGAAGACGCCCAAGAAAAGGGGTGCTCATTTCAATAAAACCCTATCTTATTCCAGTATTGCAGCGCGCCATCTATCAGTTTAAGCTGGCAACCATTAAGTTCATTATCGATGCCTATTAAGCCAGCTCAGTCGTAAATTATTCTCAACCCCTCCCAGGGTGCGCTAATGACATAAAATATTGCTTCTTTATTAATTAGCTATTTAAGGCTTATTTTGAAATTATTTTGTGAAATTATTTTTATAATTGTTTGCTATATTGTTTAACAAAAGTTAAAGTTTCTTGAAGTCTTTTAGTTTGATTCCAGAGACACCACAGTCACGCCTGTTATTGCTTACAAGACACTTATAACCAGAGGCTTTTCAACACCTGTTACTAAATGCAAGTTTTTATTACTTCGTTCCAGTGGTCATAAAAAATATAACATCTCTGGTAGGACTTTGATCTAATTTGGGCTTGATGACAGATGTTTACAGGCGGCAGTGATCACTGACCATTTATTAACAGGTAAAGCGCATGTTCGCTTGTAACTTCCATTTGTTATTAATTTATAATTTGTGGGGTTTACTTTCACAAACACCCTCGCAAAGTAACAAAGCAACTTAAATAAAAGCTTGTAAAAATATCTTAGTAGATAAAAATTGTTTTGATTTATCCTTCCTTTATTTCGCTGTTTAACAACTTAGGTCTATAAAAATCGACTTTTTAATACAAAACCAAAGATACTAAACTAAATACATGCTTAAGAAATTACACTTACTCCGCGCGAACCAAAGTTCGCTCAACCATTGCGTAATTCGTTTCGGCCATTGAACCAATTAAAAGTGAGACCCGGGGCGTTAACCAGTAATTAATGCAGTGTAATAAGGCTCCCGTAATGTCCTGGTCATTACAGTTTTCATCGGGAACTTTAATCAAAATTTATGCTAAGCCTTGCCGACTTGTTCCACTACAAGTGAGTAAGCGACTGACCAAGTGCAAGTTGGTAGACTTCACACACGTTTGACATTTTGTTTTTAAAGAACTCTCAGTCGCGTAGATTTATTCTTGATGTTTTACTTCACCGTTGTAGCAAGTAACAAAATTTGAACCTCGAACCGCCCTATTGAGGGGCCGTGATTCAACTACTAAGCTATCGCTGTTTATAAATGGCTATATACTTAAACATAATTATCTTTGTGTTAAAATATCAATAGCCTCTAAAAGGGCGATAGAGTATAGGAGTATTCTCGTGTAGTCGTCTATATTGTCTTACCAAACTGTTTGATCGCTTGATATACGTTTTCAGGCAAATCCTTAACAGGGGGAGGCTGCCAGCGATTCAGACCGACGTTTATACTCTAGACGCCATTTTATACTTTATTCCTTTTAATTAAGAGTAGGTATAATTTGAGCAAACTGGCAAAAAATATTATGTACTTAATATCGGGACGTTAATGGAAAACTAAAGGCTTTTTATTAAGTCCAACGAACATGTATAAAAATGTAAGCCAAAATGGCGGCTTTGTATATGGTTCTCGCTCGCACGTTATAAAGTATGAGCGAGATGTAAATAGAAAGAAATGTGTAGTAGCACGTTTGAACAGGGGGTAAATTGGACGTAACATAAACATTTTAGGGGTCCAATATAACTTTATTTAGTGATCTTCATGAATTCAGTTCAATGACTATTGCACTCTATTTGTATATTTATTTAGAACAGGTCAAAGACTACTAGCTTTGAAGAATACCGCTGTATTTTTGCACATAGCAAACAGATCTTGTCAAATTCATTAAAAAAGAAACACTAAGAAATTTTATATCTATAAGGTGGGATCGCAGACATGTAAGTATCTCATGGATGGAGTAGCTTTTTAAGAAATAGGTACAGGTATACATAGTTACATGATATTTAAAACATCGAAATTAATCGTATGAGTTTTTCTTGATCGAATATAAATAAAGACAACATTCTGTATATTCTCAAAAACGAAACTCAAAATAGGGGGTAGCTCCCCCTCTTAAAATTCCCAAAGGTCGGCTGGCGACGCTCTGGATATAGTTATACGTATTCTCTGCGACTGATGTTTCCAAAGTCTACAAAATAATTAATACACAATTTATCATATAAAAAGTTTGAATAACTAAATTATTTTCAGTTAATTGCTTTTCACGCAAAACTCACTTAGAGATATTAACAAAAGTGTTTCGAGTGAAAGTTTTAAGTGGGATAATGAACTTAGTTTCATTTCCAATTTAAGTCATAACTTGGTTACGTTTAAATCAAAAGTTTTGCAGGAGTCAAAGGTGAATTGGCAAAATAACTTTGACTGAGTTTTCTTGACTAACGAAGCTTGAATTGGCGTATTGATTTTATATTCTCTTCTCTTTGCAGCTATTTTTGTTTATGAGGTAGAAAACAGAATTAATTAATACATCGTAATAGTTATTGGCTGAAAGAAACAATTGAAGTATTCACGTGGATGATACAAAATATTTGAAAATTATTATCAAAACGTTTATTATAAATTTTTTTAAGTTTATGAAAACGGGCGGCGTTTTCATCTTTTTTTTTTAAATGTCAATATCATAATCATATTTTTATAGTACGTGAATTTATAAACAATCGTCTTAATTTACGCAATATGATACGAGTAGGTACAGAACCAACAATACAATCGGCCTCCCTTACAAGAAAGGTTTCGCCATAGTGAGCGTTGTGACGCTTCCACAGGCGGTGTTCGTAACATTTTCGTCTCGGGGCATTTAAAAAGTTTATTTTTACATGCCTTAGACCAACAAGTATTGAAATAATAGATAAGTAATCAGAGCAAAACACTTCTAGTGCCGCTACGGATCACCGATGGTCTGGGGACCAGTGGTTCAGAAACACTGATCTACAGTGACAACTCAACTTACAGAGTTTTATCACCATTCTCTTACAAACACAGAGACCATGTGAGGGGGCGCTTGAATTACTGAATTGACACTAATGGATTTTAGGTTCGATCACGACCAAGCAAACGTCTCGATTCATTTAAATTTCTAAGTCTGAGAATTTGGATGACTTGATGGCGGTACTGCGAGGCACCAATCAGCTCGATGTTAAAAAAATGACAGTAAGACTGTAAATATAGGAAGGCCTATAAATTAATTATCCTTTATTATCTATGTCTCAATGGCTTAAACCCAAAATACCGTCAATAAATCCCCAGTAATGTTCCCGTTATCCACTTACTACAGTATTAGGCAATACAACTCAATCACTGGGGTCTCGAGTATTTAATCGGACTAAATTCGAGTATACTCCAATAACGATTCATGTTGATGCTATTATTCAACTAAGAGGTAGCCATTTGCCTAAGGAAGTACACTTGACCAACACTGTTATTTGAAGAAACGTACTGTATTCGAATTTGAAAATTATTTTATAGAGGCTCCTCTTTCTGATAATAAATTTACTTTTTGTTAAACATGTTAAATACATAAATGGAAATAAACATTGTACATGTACAGTATTGAAAGAAAATAGGTGCATATTTGTAATTTTTAATCAAATTCTTCTAATCTCCAATCAATAGAGGTAAACTGGCGTCACATCCTGGATTTTTATCCATCACCTAAGGGTGGTAGAATCCTTTTTGCTTCGACCCCGGACACACACAAATACAAAAGAAAGCAATACTTATTTTATTTTGGTATCGTAATTAACAAACAATAAGTATTATTGGATCAATTATGCGATAAGGAAAACACACGCGGCAATATTTCTGCGAGAGCAGGAAAAGCTAACAGCTGTCATTGTGGCGCCGGAGCGTTTGTCAAAACTGACGTTAACAGCGGTTAGCCATAACGGAACGACAGGCCTGGGTCAAGTGGGAAGGGTCACTAATAACGATTTATTTGCGGATATATTTCGCCCCACAAAATCTGAACGAGCATTTCTCAAATTGAGTGACGTGTTCTGATTCTCATTTATTTGTTTGTCATAGATGACAGATGGCTATATATATTTGTGCAAACGTAATTATATTTGCTAATGCTCACATTGCGAAAAAAACTCCACGTAACTATAGTAAATTCTCAGTTTAAGTAGGTATCTAATATACATAGAGACGTAAATGTAGAAGAGAAACTCTTCACGGTACTATTAAGCGTACATACACACTAGTCGATCGAACGTAGATCGATGCCCTTTAGTAAGTTGACGGATTACTCTCGATAAAACGACGATCAATCAATGATTGAGTTATAGTCGAAATCTTTTATAATGTGTTCAGAGAAGGACATGGGTAAGGACGAACGAGGTCGACTGATCTACTTTATCGTCGATCGATAGCGTCCATTGATTAGTGTAGGAACAAGTGATCATAGATGTTAAATTATTGATTCTGCCATCGATCAACAATATCCATCGACAATCGGTTTATTGGTATTTATATCTTTCCCACACCCTTCAAATCGGAATACAATAGCAATGAAATAGTACAGCATCAAACTACACGCATTTTATACGTACAATTTTTTTCGCTTTAAAAAGTAATATCATCCCGTTATATTTCCTGGAAAAGACATTATTATGAACTTCATACCGGTACATGCAATAAAATAACGTATGGGAAGAGTATCATAAAATAAAGTGCAATAATGGAGTTCTGCTTAAAACAATACCGAAATAATTATAGCAGAATATTGCAATAAAAATAAGATTGCATAAAAACCAGTAGCGAGGAATCAGGCGGAGTGGAACTCACATGCCTCATTTCCCAGAGGACCTGTTTTATTCATTCGCAAATGGAATAGAAAATGAGAGTTTATTGTGCTAATTATTTTTTAAATTGTGTTTTGTGGCTTTTCAAGCGTATAATATTTGACATATATTTTAGTATGAGTATGTGTATATGTGCATTATAGTAGATATGTGTCGCGCTTACCATCATATGACATTTTCGGGACGCAGTTACCCGTTTAATTTAATTGTTAGCATTGGTCGTTATTTATAAGGATTCTTATTTATTTAAAAGAGTGAAATTCTTTTTTATTAAAATTTCTTTCTTCCGAAATTATACAGATTCTTTAGGTCGTTAACCAAATTACAAAAACAACCAAATAACAAGAACCAAATAATTAAAATTTATTTAAAATATTCCACTTCTAACAACGTATATGGATTGACAATAAATTGTGCACAAAATGCTAGCTATTATCTTAAGTAATGTTGACCTTATTTTCAAAAGCCAATGTGAGTCCTCCCTTTCTATGTAGAATACAATTTCCTTGCGCACAGCGCGGCTGAAGGAGCGCGCCTTCCCTTATTTCCTACTTTATCTCGTTCTTATAGAATCAATTTAGTAATCTAGTGTAGACAGTAGACTATATGCTCCGCTGCCACTTTAGTGTACTTACTATTTTTACAATGATGGAGTAGCATGAGAATGCGTTTTGTGTCCCTGGCAGGACTTGAAGTTTGTGTTACTGGCAAGATTTGAGTTTTCTGTCACCGGCATAATTCGAATTTAGTGTCCCTGGCAAGACTTGAAGTTTGTGTCCCTAGCAAGATTTGAAGTTTGACTCCCTGGCAAGATTTGAAGATTGTGTCCCTGCCAATATTTGAAGTTTGTGTCGCTGGCAAGATTTGAAGTTTGTGTCACTGGCAAGATTTGAATTTTGCATCCTGGCAGGACTTGAAGTTTGTGTCACTGGCAAGATATGAAGTTTGTGTCAATGGCGAAATTTGAATTTTGTGTCACTGGCAAGAATTTGAGTTTTTTGTCACTGACAAGATTTAAAGTCTATGTCCCTGGATGATTTGACGTTTATGTGACTGGCAAGATTTGAAATTTTTAATTTTGCTTTCCTGGCTAGATTTGAATTGTGTGTCACCGGCAGTGTTGGATCAGGTGACGTCTAGCAATCAATGAGTATAAGGTATGATGAACTTTGAGAACAGTTTT
>DWRA01004521.1:0-10770 GCA_018250295.1 Spathilepia clonius
GAGTAGCAAACGAGCATGCAGTCCACCTGATGGTAAGTGGCAACTGCCGCCCATGGACATTTGTGGTCCACCCCAGAGAAGACCAGAATCCCAACTGAAGTCGACCACAGATGCGTTGCTACCCCTGAGGACTAAGAATGCCTCGTTAAGTTTATCTCCCTTACCACGCCCTTCAAACCACAAGACAGCAGCGCTTTTTACTGCTGTTACTAGGCAGAAAAAAGTTTGGCGGTGGTGCCGCTGAACTACAAGAGTCCTACCACCATAAAAACGTATAAAGTGTTGCGAGGATTAAGTTGTAACACCTTGGATGAGTATGTCTCCCCCACCACCATCAAACCACAACACAACAGAACCTAATACTGCTGCTGTAAACCACAACTGGTCCATCAACCTTCAAAATGCTATGATTTAAAATATTAAACAAAAAACGTTAGGTATACGTCACTATACACCCGGAAGATCTGATCGAAATTGGTAATTACAATAACTGAAAATTCTAAAAGAAACCAAAACCACCCAGTATATACTCAGTTGGAGAAGCAACTAAGTATATAGTTCACGCGACATTAACATGTAAGGGAGTAAATAGCGATAATGACGAATGAGTGTGACGGCATAGCGTCATGCCGTTTACCGTCACGGCGTACGAGTCAGCTTTACTCTCCAAGGCGTGACAGATGTTTTACGTTATTGACGAATAATATAGATATTTAATGTATAATATAGAACATGGTTCGATCTGTTGAAGCAGCTTGAAATAGACTCAAAATCGCAAAAATCAAGTAGGTTAATTAGTTCAGGTATTATATTTTTTTCTTTTTTTTTTCTTATTTATTTTTTTAATTAATTATTTTTTATTTATTTATTATTATTAATTTATTTTTATTTATTTATTTTTATTTATATATTTCATTTGTGTAGACGTGCTGAGGACTTTTACCAGGGTGTTTTAGGGGCGATAAAAATTCCACATTACCCTGTGTCGCTCCCACGGCACCGAGTACCTTTTGAAAGTTCCCCTCGGGAACATAAAAAAAAGTTTAATTAGTTCAAATAGTAAACCTACTTGAAAATCACGAAACTCTCCGCTAGTTAACGACTTAACGCCGGCAGCGATCAATGACTTAGTGCGTTGCACCGTTTAATAACTTACTTAATGTAGATTAGATAGTATACACGCCATGCCAAACAGAGCGCTAAGGAAAATATGTTAAAAAATATGAATATATATCACCTCTCGTTTAGCACACACGTTAAAAATACATTTCACTCAACGAAAGGAATAAATTACTTTAAAAATACGTAGTTAAAGTAAAATCAAAAAAGTGGGTATGCTTTAAATAATTTTACAAAATCCGATTTTCAAAACTGTACTCTCGGTTCTAATATTTCGGAAAAGAAACACGGACAAACAAACATGAGGCTGCTAAAACAATTTAGAAATCGAAATACAAACTTATTTTTGCTGTTGATAAAATGAACATTAATCTTGATACTGAGAACCCTTTACTGAGAATTAAAACTTGAATTCACATTTTTTACACCATTTGAAAGAACATCATTACATTTTTACAATTTTAATATCAAATACGTTAGTCTCGCTACACTATAAATCCAAAAAGTAATAATCATTCAATACAACAAAATACATGAAGCTTTGTTTATATCATTAAATATTACCAAAAATATAATCGATTTGCGATTTCGGCAAAACTAAAGTATTTTTGCACATTCATCAAAATAAACCGAGCGTGATAGTACGGCAATAATGGATCTTACGTCATTAATATAGTTGCAGGCCGGCATGTGAGTTCGCGTGTACGAATCAAATCGAGCGTTAAATGTCCGCGCGTCCGTACGAGCCGAGTTGCCATTCACTTTCACGTCCCGCGCAGCGCTGCCACGCTGTACGGAAAGTAGGCTGCAAACAATGCTCCACCAGTTTCTCTCTTGAGAAACATACTCCATTATTGTATGACTGTGTGACTCTTATCAGGCCGGTAGTCCATCCTTGCGGAAAATACTCTTTTCAAATTGTTTTACTCGTTTATTGCATGCGACATGTGTTGCCATTTTCTCGTTTTTCAACCTAACTGCATTTAACATAAAGCTAAGTCTTCAAACCATCTATTGGCTAATTTAAGAAGTCTTACTATGTCAATGAAGGACTCCGGTCAGTGTGTCAATAGTTTTTGTACGTGCGTCAGTATAAGTTTCACTTTGGTAAATTTAGATAACTTAGTGTTCGCCAAAACGCGTAAAAGACACTTATTTTGGACCAATACTGTTGTTAATTTAGCGATAGTTACTTTGTTGTTATCGTTTTACAGTTACGTAATTTTTGGTGCAAGAATTTTAAATGCGTACTTAGACGCAAGCACGCAGTACTCTTGCCCCGTTTATATGTACAGACAAAATCATATTTTTCGTCGTGGTCGTGTTACGGAAGATATAAATATGTCCATACACATTGTATAAACTGATATAATTTTGTTGTTACGCACCGCGTCTAACGCGTGCGATGCCTTTGGTTATAAATGCACCATTAACGCCTGTAAAAGCATGCGACACGATACGATACGATCCGTACCAATTATTTTGCAACATGTTGTTTAACAGTTTTAGGTCTTACGCTCTTTTTTATTCTTCGCTAAATACGGCAAAGAATTGCAACTTTTTACGTGCGTACGCTTTACCAGCATCGTGATTACGGAAAATGTGCATTAAAATTTGCATTGACTGATTAAACAATGAATTTAAATATATATTGTCATTATTTTTTGTCTATAGATATATTTTTTCTCTTTAGTTATTAACAACTTGAAGTAAAGTATCCCAGTAGAAATAGAACAGAGCGTCTTAAATAGAACGTCTTTACGTGTATATAGACGTATATTTTTAGATTTTTAATTCAATAATTAATATAATTATTGATAACATATACGTATCAGAGCAGCATTATTTTTGTAAGGACTCATTTAATATATTAATTTGATTAATTTATAACGTCACCAGAAAACTACTTAAGAGTATTTCTAATACTTGAGACTTGAACCTTGGTTAGAGTTATTAATGAGAATCACGTAATAGATTCCGTTTAGTAACTGTATATGAAGCGCTGTTTACGTCAGAGCACTATTCTGCATTAACTTTAAGAACACAAATACGTCAAGAAAACTTCATATTTAAAATTTTAATTATTACCAACTTCAACAGTGAATGGAGTAATGACAAAAACTCAATTCGCTGAAGGTCAAGCAAACTTGTTGTTGATATCCACTTAAAAACGACTAACAAAACGAAAAGAACAAACACATTTGATGCATATAACGAAGATCATTTATATAAAAGTGGAATAATTTCTCTTGTAATATACTGAATGTGATCAACAACAGCGTGGCCGTGAGCAGTGAATGTAGGCTGGTACGTTGTTTTATATCGACAATTGAGAACAAAATTACATCAGTGTTTTCGATAATAATCGATTGAAACGAGTAGCAGCTGGATCGTTGAACGGTACCAGTAGTAATGCTAGCGGGACACAACTGTTTCAACCATAGCGGAATTGCAAGCACAATTGTTGAATCGGCACTCCACATAAGGAGTACGGAACAAATTGGAATATAGTAATGACATTCCATGTAACTGAATGAAACGGGACCTTTATTCGCGATTTATGTAGGTTTTATTACTTCCTATGTTTAAAAAGTAGCTACTAAAGTAGTGGTTTCCAACGCGACCTTCACCGAAGATAACTTGTGAAAGGTTTTACAATGCAGTAAGTTACGTGAAATATAACATTCTGTTGAATTAATGAAATAGTGTTGAACGAAAACCACTAAGTGTGTACCAGTCTAACCTTTTGTTTCATAATCTAATTGGCTTCCATTCCAAGGAATATCCGTCCTATAAATTGTAGAACGGGCTTAAGGTCATCCATATTTCTTACAAAGAAATAAACAACATAAAACAACTTAGTAATCATGGCCTATTGGAGACCGGACCCATATTGTACACTGTTACTAATGAAATTGACTCATATTCTAAATCGAAAACTAAAGTGGTTTTAACTCCTTTTTGCCCTTTTACTCTTTAAAATGTAATTTGATTGTCATTATGCAATTTATTCTTATTTTCGTTATTTATGTTCGTAACGTTCATGTCATTCTCTTGATACTTTTACAAAACTTTATCTTTAACTTGCTGACCTTACGCTTATTCTGAGCTTTTTATTCTTCTTATCATGATATAAGAATTTTTCCATATCTTATTGATGTATTAAATATTACGAAACTCCTGTAAATTTTCTTCGACATTACTGTAATTCAATAACTTGTTCCAAAAAGTCTACATGCAAAACATCATGTATATATACAAATAACGTCTACAAAGAAATATCATAGAGATACCTACCACGTTTACAAATATTTATCCCTGTAACATTAGCTAGTAATCAAATGTAACATTTGTGATTAGCTGACGTTCAAATGGAAGGAAATGATGTTAATATTTTTTTCTTACAGATAAATTTCCGTTTCAATGCTCATGAATGACCGGACATTCGATTGTAATAGCTGATGATGCGTCGTTTTTAACGTACCGAAAACGATCACAGTCATTTGTATCTGACAAATAAATCTTTTAGACACAAGGCGAGTTGACTGCGGCCGGCAAATCGTGCGTGTTCCGATGACGATATCATCTATTAAAGGAGAAAGAGCGGTTCATGTACACCCGAGTTCCGGTGACGGGGACGGACGCCGACGGCGCGCCCGGCCGCGTCCAGAATAATCAAGCAGGATCCTCAACCGTCTAGTACTGATATTATATATTCAATTACCAGTAATGTACTGAAGATCGTGACTGTCATGAGCCATAGAGTCACGGATACTTTTTAAGTACTTTTGGTTAGGGGCAACGGGCTGTTAAAAGTTTTTAACAAAAAATACAACGGACTTTGATGGCACACAAAAAAGATAAATTAATTAAATTTTGGTTCTAAAGTCGGTGCCCAACTGACATTTTACTCGTCCAACATAACCGTGTCCGTCCAATATAAACACCGACCTTTGAAGGCGGTTAAAATAAGTTGAATATATCGGAGGTATTAACGAATTCTTATTGGTTGTTGTTGTTAGTAGAGTTATTAGCTACGCTGTATAAGAACTTTCTAAACATCTAAGCACCTTTCACACTTTTTAATTTAAAGAAAAGTAATACGATGTTGCTTACGATTGCGGCAAATAAGCAAAGTTGAAATAATAACTTTAATGATTTCATTGTTTCTAAATCTTTGTCAATATTCTTATGTTGACAAAGATTTAGATTTTAGACTTTGTCGTATAAGAATATATTTGACCAACTATTTAAATAACAAATAATTAAACAACTGTTGAACTTCGTAAATTATAAGGCTAATAACACAATGCTGATGACACCAAATGAACACATAGAAATGTTTGAAATGTAGATACTAACTTTTAATCCATACTGTTTTTTTATCATATTAATATAATCTGTTATAAATGAGAATGATTTTATAATGTGCAGGTATTAATAGTCATTTCAAAATTCTTAAATAATAATTTCTGAGCTTGCTTGAAAATTTGCCATATATTAACTATGATTAGATCATAAGTCGTTTGTTATGCATACATGTCGAGTGTCTAAAGCAGAGATAGCGTAGTGGTTGAAACTCGACTCAATTGGGGTCTGAGATTACAATCCCAGACAACCCCCTGATTTTTCAAAGCTATGTGCGTATTATATGTTAATTAACTTGCTTTGACGACGAACATCTTGGTTTGAGAGGTCTTTAAACAAAAAAAGCAAAAAGTTATCAAAGCTGTGTAAATTCTAATAATTCGCACTTAGCTAGCGCCGTGGAATATGCCCTAAACAAATTCAGATAGAAACCCTGTTCTATTTGAAGCCTATTAACCTCTTAGTATCCAGTGGGCTGCGTGATCGTTGGCTTTTTTAACCTAATAAAAACTGTGAAGCTATTGATGAGCATTATGTAGTTCCTGTTCAGACCGTAGTCTATACAATGTGCATAATTAAAATAATTTATAATCTTCATTACCCTACGTCAGTCAGATAGATGTTACCAGTAGACTCTACTAAGTAATACCACTTTTTAAAATAATATCGTTTGTTCCTTTTCCTTTATCGCACTAATAAATGACAATAAGAATTTAGATAATTATTTCTTTTTTTGTGAAACATTTAGTATTGATTATGTATAATAATATTTGTGTCCGTACCTATGAATACGGTCGTCGGCAATTTCGTCGGAATTAATATCTTAGAAAGCGACATTATTCCTGCTGAACATAGGCTACTTTTTTCCGCGGAAAAGTGCTTCATTTCTACAAGAAAACAGGTAATAGCAACGGGTAGTAAAAATTATCTTTCCGTACTTATCTTTTTCACATAATTTCTTAACGACTGAACCGATGAGGTTGAAATTTTATATATTTTAATGGTTTCTTGGATAATTTAAAAATACGATTGGGCCCGGTAGGTGGCGCTGCTCTCAGTACGTCAACTACTAAACGGCTTGGCTTGGCTTTAGGACCTATATTTTTTTAGCGCGGGTGAAACCGCGGGGCGCTGCTAGTTTACTTATATATGAGGATCAAATCTTGCGACTAAATTTTAAATCAGTTAACCCCAACCGAACTGTAAATTTTGTTAGATGGGTATCAAATGAAAGGGTTAGCCGAGAAAAATGTCTACAAAAAAGCATACTTTTTAATACTTTTTCTAATACAAATAGAAAACATAATACTTCACGAAAATTATGTCAAATTATAATAAATTCAATTTAAAACATATGACAGACATTTTATAGCTTTTCTAGTATAGTAAATCCTATTTATTAATTGTTAATTGTGTTATTTACACAAGAACACATTGAGTGTTTTATCAATGTGTCATACCTGTTTATATCACAATAACGGGCGTGAGTCACGCCTCATATGGATTTAACCATATATAGTCAAGTTTAACTAATTGAAAAACGTAACCACTTGCTAAGGTGGGAAAATAAACTTTGGCCTGTCTGTAATACTCACAGTATGTCATAATTGGCAAAACGCAGGTAATAACGAATTAATGTTAATATTGTATGAAAATGATAGCTGTGCCCCGCGGTCTCCCGTGTTTAAAAAAAGAAATAATATATTTCATGGATTTTAATTCATTGACACGGAACCCGAAACATTTTCTAAAATAAAGTATCTTGTATTATGCCATAATAATATCAGTCACCTGCTAGTGAAACTCACGTGAAAATCGCTCCAGCTGTTTGGGACAAAAGAATAAACTAACAGTTGGATAGACAGAAATCGTAATAATTGTTTCTAGGGTCACAAATATCGTACATACCTAAAAGTCATTTTGACGTTTCAAACACTCGAAATTTATTTATTTCTATAGCTTATTATCCAGTTACCCGATAGACAGGGTCGATAATGCAACGAATAGTTTGATAGTAGAACCATAATAAGGAATTAAATCTTATGTTTGCAATAATTTTATAGACGAGTAAAGCCTGTTAAAATTTAATTGACTTGTATACAAAGATTGCCATTACCAAGCTATTATTATTATGTGTATAGATCTCTTATAATGAGAAAGATTCCTCACGCCAGGTAACTAATGTGTTGTACACCTCATATGACTTAAGTTTGACAATATTACGGAAATGGACACCACATTTCCTCGTGACATTTTCCTACACATCGAAAGCAACTGTTTATTAATTTCTATCAGAAAAATAAAAAACGCACGTCTCGGATTCAAAGCCTCCAGAAATGACTAGTTATTGTAAAAACAAAAAACGGCCACTCAAAAATATAGCTATATCACTCCCATGATTTAGACGAATCCAACAACATCTCTTGTGTTAACATCCGGCATCAATGCCGTTTGAACTACAGGACGTGCTAAATATTGAGACATATGTACATACATACATAATTTACGAATACAATACCCTCTGTCATCGAGTAAAAGTACTGGAATTCGTTCGTGGATTAAGTAAGAAATAAAAACATTCGTTTTAAATTAATAAATGTAGCTAAGTACAACAAACGCGATACAATTTTTTTGTCCTACACTTTTGTACTAAACGTTTTGACACCTGTAGACAATTTTTTTTTTCTGATTAAATAAGACGCTTCATTATTTACTGTTTTACAAACTCCTCTGCGATTTTTCTAAATTAAACAATGAAATTAGGCATTTTTTATAAGTTGAGTTCAAGAGAGACTTAAGCATTAAATTCAGCCCTCAACCGTAGCAACACGAATGGGGTAGACGTTAGAAAAGTTTTTAATCTTATTTGGGGTTGACCATAGATATACGTGAGCGGCATGCTCCTAACCATCAGGTGGGCTACATGCTCGTTTGCAACTTCCATCATAAAAAGCAAAACGTTATATTAAACAATAGCAACACGACCAATGTAAACAAAACACGTAAAATCCTTGATCATTAACCAATTCAGGTTGTCACTAGAATGAGAAAAACACATCTGCATACTGTAACAGTGTCTGTTCTCTTGATGCATTGTAATTATGTTACACGTCACAGATGTGCCTTGTTAATAGGTCCTTGGGTGCATAATCAGCTGCCAACTGATTGTTGATAAGCCCTGAATAACATTCGCAACCTATAATTACTTCGGAGTCGATTTAAAAAAAATAGTGAAATGAAATTAAATGTATTTATTCGTATAAGCCTAAAGAGACACTTAGATGTCAGTAACAATATTTTTTTATACACAGAACGGATACATTTTATAACCGAAACACGACTTCAATAGAGAAGATCCGGTTAAAAACTTAGCGAGTTTGTCTTTTTTCAGTATCATCATATATATTACTAGCTGACCCGGCGAACTTCATATCGCCTTAGAATTAAATATTGCGTCAATGTTTAGTAACTAAATTCGGAACTTACTGTTTCTACGTTTATTAAATAGGTGGCCTATTTAATAAACGTACAAACAGTATGTACAGAAAAACGAAATTGTTGTTTTACTATATTCCTGGTATTTTTTTCATATTTACTCACCTTTTAAACTTTCCCTAGACTTCCACAAATAATTCAAAACCAAAATTAGCAAAATCGGTCCACCCGTTCTCGAGTTTTAGCGAGACTAACGAACAGAAATTGATTTTTATATATATAGATATCATTATATATTTCAGTATCACATGTATTATTTGTTCGATTGTTTTTATCTCTTAAATGCCATAATTACTTATATAAAGATAATAATAAGTTAACTCCATTACATTTAACATTACATTTATCTAAAAAGAAAGAAGTTTTATCAGCAAAATACGCTACAATTTATAACTTAATTAAAATTAATAATTAATTTATTTGTATTCCATATAATGAGATATTTTGTAATACGCTTCAAGTTTTATTATAATAATGACTTTGAACTTATTAATTGACGAATGAGTGCATAAGAAGAAACCAAGTCATCGTTAGAATTCAATGCCACTAAACTGTATTCGTATTACACTAGAATCTACCGACCGTATTAACAGTCTCTAAACTCTATACTTTATATATGTACTCTACATTATTACATTCCTCACGATCTTTCTTTCGCAGTTTAAAATAGGCTATAACTTTGAAAAATCATGCGCATGCTGGGTTTCGAACTTTAGACCTCGCGATTGAAGACAAATTTATAATCTATAGGCTATTATTGCTGTAGAGTCAATACAGACAAACAGTCAATACGTACTTTATGTATTAGTAATTTTTTTTTATTTTTTTTTTTATTTCACCAGCATAGAGAAGTTTAATTAAAGTTCCCCTAGACATTAAATTAACTCATTTTTGTAATTTAAACCGCAAATAAATCAATTTACCTACTCGTAACTCAATTGTTAGTAGACAAAAATTTTATAAATGTATATTTAGTCTATGGATTGATAAATGCTTCCTCGCTCTCTTCATAAAAATAAAGTTTCATCGCCATATTAATTTGCTATTTCATAATAAGTAAATAAGAATAATATACCTATTTGTTAGAAGCTATAAAATGGCGAAAATAGACTATAATAATAAAACAAATATTATAGTACCTAAAACCAGCACTAATTGTACCATACGGAACAATACGATGTATGAAACACACAAACGTGTAAGTACAAAAATATAGTGCTTATATAGTACTGTTACTATAGTACATAAAATATAAACCTTAGGTTTAACCGTCTACCGTAAAACGCTCGACAAAGACCTACGGGACCTTAATAAAAGCAACATTTATTTCAAATTTCTCACGAGAGATTGATGAGTTGCGCGTGAGAGTGTGGGATGGATTGTAGTATTATAGTGGTACGGAATGACATAACGGGGTTGTTCGAGCGGCCACGGACCGCGACAGGTGGCCTAATGGCGGCGACGTACCGCCAGCTGTGGTGTGACCATTCGTTACTCACAACGAAACGATCCTGATATTGTTTGTAATTTCGCCTGGTAACATTTTAAAGCGTGGGAAACTTATGATCGGGCTTGCAGGACCAACGTATTAGATTATATTAAATCTAAATAAAAATTTGTAGTAATTATATATACGGTTAAAGGTAGTAAAACTCTTTGTGTATCTAATCAGAAAGGTTTAGAACTCTGAGGTCCGCACCACCGCCACATCTTCTGCCTAATAACAGCAGTGTTAAGCGCTGCTGTCTTCTGGTTTGAAGGGTGTGATAAGGGAGACTGACTTATCCG
>DWRA01004522.1:0-10769 GCA_018250295.1 Spathilepia clonius
TATATCCCGAGTCTAGAAGTGCGTGAGCGTAGTAGTGAGAGTATTTATTGTTATTATTGCGTATATTATTTCATAGTGACATTATTTATTACATGATGTTTTAAAAGTTTCTTAAATGTGAGTATAGATTCTGAGTTTTTAATATCTTTAAACGCTTTTGTATTCAAGTTTAAAGTGTAATAATGGTAACATACTTATTCGAGGCGGTCCAAATTAGTACTTTTGTATATAATTTGTTACTTCTATGTAATAAAAAAGCTATAATAGCTAAGCTAAAATAGAGGACCGCTGTGCCATGGTATGTCAATATAACACACAATTAGCCTTACATAAACTATGATACTTGTTCTTTACAAATAACAGTTTAACCCAATTACAATCAAGATTTACGAGCGTAATCATCTTTAAACAATCGAATCGTTCAAGTTCACTTGCGATATTATTTTTTTTACGAATAAATTAAACGGAATACAATTTCAAATTACATACGTGACTCATTAAGGTCAACATTGTTCATTGAATTCCGAAGCGGAACCGTTATCCGGGCATATTTTACCTTTTTCCGCTAATTGGTAAATTAAAATCTGATAGGTACGGAATAAATCTTTACCGGGATTACGTAGGTGAAAAAAATTGCCCTGCCTTCCATTGGGCTTATCCCTTGAATGGAAAATAGCCTTTTTGTCGATACAGAAACCTTTTTAATATCCTGTACGCATAATAATATACGGGAATTGAAAAAATTTTTAAAAATATTTCCGTTTTACATATTTGTAGTGCGTATTTGTGTAGAATAAAGTAGTTTTGAAATATATTTGTATTTATTTACAATTTAAGCAATAAACAAAGTGATAATACGATCAGGTGATGGTAAGTGGTTACTGCCACCCATGGACATTTGTAATCCACCCCAGATAAGACCAAAATCCCAAATGAAGTCGACCACAGATGCGTTCCTACCCCTGAGGACTAAGTTGGAAAGCCTCGTAAAGTTTATCTCCCTTACCACACTCTTCAAACCAGAAGACAGCAGCGCTTAACACTGCTATTATTAGGCAGAAAAAAGTGTAGCGGTGGTGCCGCCGGAGTCGAACTACAAAAGGTTCTACCACCTTATATATAATTATCATACGGAGATCAAATCCACTTTTTCTAATACTTCTCTGGGGGCATAAAAAAACCTATGTAAGGGGTGTGTAGAGAGGGGTACGTATTAAATAAGTAAAACAAGGATGCGGAACAATACAGTTCACCTCGTTTTGGTAATTACCCGGAAGAGAATGTAGAGTAATTAAACATAAGTGCAAATTGCAGTAGCATTCGCACTAATTAAATGCATTATTTGAGATGTAACAACAGCTTTTTATGGAGATAAATTGTTTGTAAAGTGTAGATGTTAGCATAGAGTGTTATTATTTTTTTATGTATTTTAGCAAACAAGCATACAGTCTAGCGATGGTAAGTAGCAACTGCCGCCTATGGAAATTTGTAATTCACCTCAGATAAGACTAGAATCCTACCTGATGTCCACCACAGTTACTTTGCTACTCCTAAGGAATAGGTTGGAATGCCTCGGATAAGTAAGTTTCCGTTACAGCACTCTTCAAACCAGAATACACTTAACACTGCTATTATTAGGCAGAAATAGGAGTGGCAGTGGCTGCCGAAGGGATCTACTACCTTCTAATCATTACCATATCACTTATAACACGGTGATGTTTTACACAGTTATTAATATTTGAATCTATCTAAGTCTGATAATTTCTAGTAAGCAAAAATTGTCAAATGCCGATCTTTTGGTTGGTAAAAAATTGCATAGATATATTAACAATAACGGGCGATAAAATACCATTAATTCATTTTTTTCTTAAATATGCCTCTTGTATTGGCGACTGGTAGTAGCTTAATTTTATATGCAACTTGCGTCAGTTGGAAGGCACGTAAAGTTCACGGGCGAAAGCGAATTCCGACGACCTCTGTCCACGGTCGCTGACGACAAGCGATGGCAGCCAACAACAAGCAATGACAGCCCACGACAAACGACGACAGCCGACGACAAGCAACGACGGCCAACTACTGTTACCGACACGACGTCCGTGTATAACTTACTATCACTCGTGTGCCTCCCTGACTTATCGGTCCGTCATAGTAGTCGTTAAACCTCATCGAAGGCCTTATGGGCAGTTTGGAGAACATTTGACATTAAAGAGCTTCATCATTACTCTCCACTTACAATTCGGATTGGTGCAACTGGAAACATTTGCGTTCCATGTCTACCCTGGTTAGGGGGAAAATCCATGTTAAGTAATAGAACAGAATACGGGTTGCAGTTACCTTTCCTTATCGGCGTCAAATAAGCTAGGTAATTATGTGTAATATTAAACATAATAATATTGAACACAATAATATTTACGATAATAGAACAAAACGCTTGAATAATATCAATCTAATTCTACAACAATAACATTAAGTTGAATTTATAATAAATACGGTGAATGTTGGATATTTTGTCTACAATTTACTGTTGAACCAGTGCAATGAAAGCGGCTGACATTTTAATATTTCACAACAATTATTCCACAGCACAACGACTATCTCTCTGAAAACATTAAGTTTCCAATTCACAAATGTAGCGAACTCAACAATGTTCTCGTCCCAATTTCACTGGGATCATTCGTTGCGGCACAGTCCTTTATGTTAATTATTTATAAAACAAAACAATAAGCTAATATGCCACACTGCTCTAGCCTTGTCCTTTATGACCTGTGATTTTCTGCAGCATTAACTAAAAAAACAGACTAGGTTTGTATGTATGTAATTTAATTGACATAAAAAAATATGATATGTATCAAAATTGATTTATGTAATTTTGTCTGGGCTCATTGGTTTATTTTTAATTTGTATATTTACTTTTGTTTCTTTTATTGTTTTTTTTGTTTATATTAGTTTTATTTGTAAATATTGTGTATAATTTTATTTGTAGCTTGTGTACATAAAAAACTGCATCAATAAAATATATACTTTGAGCAAAACAAAATTTACCATTTTAGCCATTATTCATTTTGGCGGGATAATGAGACGCTTGCTATAATATCTACATTATGTATGGTCCTATTTATTATTTATAGATTTATCAGAGGCGGTTAATATGTTTATTGCAAACAATTTATTTACTTTATTTAACTACTCGTGGGAATCTTAAAATATGTATTTAATAACTCTTTTAATTGTTAAACGAACCCAAGTTGTTTCTTAAGAAGTGATCTAATTTGATCCAATCAACAATTCTTATTTCAAGTTTGTCGAGATCGAGTTAGCAAATGTTATAAGATTGAGTTGCAAAGTATACAATCAACCTGATGGCAAGCGATTACTGCCGCATATTGACATCTCTTACCAGTTCTACATCGACCAAGTTCCATCTAAAGCCAATCACAGATGCAATGCCACTGCTGAAGATTAAGGTCACATTGCATGTAAGTCAGATAGCATCCACGTCCTACCGCCAAAACGCAAAACTGCTTCGTCCTACAATTAGTCGAAACAGAGGTTTCTTCGCAGTCAAGTCCTAGAGG
The DNA here is from genome assembly GCA_018250295.1 of Spathilepia clonius. Taxonomy (NCBI): domain Eukaryota; kingdom Metazoa; phylum Arthropoda; class Insecta; order Lepidoptera; family Hesperiidae; genus Spathilepia; species Spathilepia clonius. The sequence goes on from DWRA01004522.1 coordinate 3,576, forward strand.
TCCCTTCAATTTCAATTTCAACATAAACTCACATTGCCATAGCGGATTCAACCTTCCACTGCACAGAATGGAGCGAACAATTTATGAGAGAGCACGTGTGAAGCGCTCGCGGTTTTAATATCAGCTGTAAATTAGAACGAGCGGCGGATACTGCACAAATTGGCTTTGTTGGCGCCCGTACCTGCTTATTGTTTTATGATGTTTTTAAACGAGTGTTCCTCGAGTACGAGCTGAAACTATTAGGAACTACTGAAAGTTGTATTCTGTTTTTGATCGAAAATGGAACGTTACTTCCACATTCCGCGTGTGTTTTACTTGGGTATGTGTTTGTGTGTGTATTCATTTACTGGACTATATACATTGTATACGACATAAGTTACATTTTATTTGAAATTTGTACATGGGAAACGATGATGGGATGTTCGTTTGTTAAATAAAATGTATGAGAAAAAATATCATTACATAATAATCACGCTTTCTACTCTCATAGCCCCACACAAGGATTTTCTGTGTCGTGGACGCCATGAACACACAATGAGGAAATTCATCATTTAGAAATCTGTCTGGCCGGGAATCGAACCCGGGACCCTCTGTCAGACCGGTATGGTAACCGAAAATAAAAAAGATAAATAACTTCGCTAGGAGTTCTTGTTATTCATCACTAGAATTTAATAGTATAGTCGCTTCTTAAGGTATTCTGGAAAGATATAGGGATGTAGCCACTTTACAACTTTTTGGTTGCAAATGAGTCATCAGAAAACTAAAAAAATCTGACAGATGCTGTTTTAAAATCCAGTTATTCAGCAACGAGTTCTTACGTCACTGTATCGCTTTGATCCCTTTTTGATAGATTGGAAACGGATAGAAGTTCTTTTCGGAATTCGGAATGCATGCAATTCGTCTGGCTCTCTAAATCACTGTAGGCAATCGTTAGCACTTTCCATTAGATGTAGCTCTATATTTGATTTCACTGGACGTATCAAAGGCCTCGGTCAATCTTTCTTTACGTGACTTTCGTTTTATTTTTTTACATTTACGCTATATGGGTAGTTTGTGTTGTAAATGTTTAGTTTGTTGATGAGTGTGGAAACATTTCTTCTTAGCGTTTATGTGCTTTTTGATAAATTGAGTTATTAAATCTATTATTACGAGTATTTATTTTGTAGTTGCTTTTAAAATGTTTTTTTTTAATTTGATGGAAATGTTGTAGTCTGCCTGATGGTACGTGGCTACTGCCGCTCATAAATATTTTTTATCAACATTAGATAACATTAACGTCCTTCGTGAGGTCAAGCACCACTCTTGATGACTTATTTAGATCTCCTCTGATGATTACATCTTCTTAGCCACACCCTTCAAATGAGATCAGAGTAGCATTTAACAGTGTTGTTATAAGGCACAAATTGGTGTGAAAGGGTGTCGCTGAAGTCGGATTACAAAAGGTTACCTACCACCTACTTACGTTACCTTTAAAGTTGTCAAATATGTTTGTTACCAATATACTAAAATATCTATAGTCATTACGTAGGTATATAAGATTAGATGTACCAGATTTATAAAATTTCAAACTTTATGTTAATGTGCAATAATGTAAATTAATTCGTAGATAACTTCGAATAAAAAGATAAAATAAACTTCAATTAAGCACGCTCTATTAACCCCTCTCGTATTTTTCAAGTTTTTAACAGTTGATTCAAGAAAGATTCGCAGCCAACAGGAAACTCGTTTACCAGAAAAATTACCGCTTTCCACGGAAGCGTAATTAAAAGAAGGTAAACCCATAAAATTAAATCATAAAGTTCTGACACTAATGTAGGAATACAACCTTTTATTCAATCTAACTTTGTGAACGAAATAGGCCCGGGTAATTCGATGTTATTCCCTCATTAATGTGACTCTGGAAGTTGGGGGTTGAATTAAAAACTCCCGTGGGGTCACACCCGTGCAATTACCTCCGAGTAGGCTAAAGAGGTTATATCTTGTGCGCTTAATTGAGAAATAGCATTATTGGTAACGTAGCGTTAAAGTTGGATATAATATTACGCGTGATTTAGGATATTACATCGCGTATACGTGTTGTTTGAAAATATTTCTACGTTAAATGGTATTTGTTAAGTATCAAACTTAAAATTGCCATTTATTTGAAGGTGGTAGAACCCTTTGTGGTACGACTCTGGCGGCACTACCGCCACACCTTTTGCTGCTTTAATAACAATAGTGTCACGTGCTGCTGTTTTCTGGTTTCAAACGTGTGGTCAGGGAAATATACTTGTCCGAGGCGGTCCAACTTAGTTCGATTGCAGATGTCCATGGGAGGCAGTTGCCCCTTATCACTAGGCCGACTACATTCTTGTTTGTTATTTCCGTCATTAAAAGATACTGAGGATTTACATAAAAGCATGGCGTACGACCACCAGTGAACAGCATTATGGCAATAAATTTAATTCAAATGTGTTATTAGATGATAAATGTTTAATAGTTTGTAGACAAGAATGTCAGTAAAAAAATTGTGTCCCGTTTCGTACTTTGTAGAGTACCATAAATACTTGATCAGATTTATACCATACTATTCTCATTCTAATATTTTCTTAGTTGCGAGCCTACTTAGAAATTTTGGTAAATTGACTCGTTGCATTTAAAAAATATTGCTAAAACAATATTTCTTATCTATTTACTTGAATGTCGTCAAGAATAAATCAATCTTGCTTATCAATATTGCCTCGCTTGACTCGACGAACTTAGAAAAAATCTTACGAGACATCACATAGCTTATCGTTAACACGTCCTCGTTCGAGCAACTTAGTTAAGCGAGCCTATTTCGTTAGTTTAACTGAGAAACAGCATTATTGGCGTACCATTATATCGTCAAAGTTGGGCGATGTTGCGCAGAGCGTTACGCGAATATGTTATGTGTGGAGTTACTCACATCTAGTCGAGTTACGGCGAAACTTGGATGAGACAACGTGAGTTTGTGTGCCAAGTGTTTTACTTAGTTAAGCATAACAATGATGCGTCGTTTATTGTTTGAGGAGATATTTTATAGCATTTTTTATATAACGTAGCAATGAGCATGCAGTTCACCTGATGGTAAGTGACAATCGCCATCCGTGGACATTTATTTTGTAATCCACCTAATTTAAGGTTAAAATCCTACCTAAGGTCGACCACGGATGTGTTGCTACTGTTAAAGACTAAGTAGGAATGCCTTGGAGAGGTATGACTGCCTTACCACACCCTTCAAGACTGTATACAGCAGCGCTTAACACTGCTGTTATTAGGCAGAAATAGGCGTGGCGGTGTTAACGCTGGAGTCGAACCACAAAGAGTTCTGCTACCTTCAAATTTGAGAAATTTAAGAAAGTTAACCTATTACGTATAGCGGACGTGGACGTGGACTATTCGATTGGCAAATCCACTGGTATTGCAACATACCATCCATTCATCTATAGGGGACGGTAACTACTTTCCATCAGATACCGAATAAAAAAGGCAGAGACGGTCAAATTGTGATCTTTGATAGGCAAATCATTGGATAGATTGATTATGAATGGTAAACGCAAGGGGCTGAGTTTCAACCACATTGCTATCGACAGATAGTTGAATACCAGATGATCTTGTTTGATTAGTAATATTTCTATGACAATAAACAAAAAAGATTAGAAATAAAAGGAATTACCATATTTTCCCGCACCTAAGGAATTTATTTCATACAAACCGATAAAAGGTTGACATAAAAAATGTATAGTAAATACCCACAGGTATTTCGTACGGGACCCTCAGCCGTCATTAAATAAATAACGTAAGGATCAAACCGAGTTTTATTGGAGACAGTAATATGATGAAATAGGAATTTAATACAAGTTAGGGATGGCAATATAATATGATTTCTAGCTATATATCTTTTTTAATAAAGTGAAATTGAAGTCTGTCTGTTTGTTACGTCATAATAACAAGCAACAGATTTTTACTAAATGCATATGAAAATTTACAAGTCTTGTAAGTACAAGTACAAACTTGATCGAAACATAATTTAGAGGCTGCCCGCTCAGAAAAAAAAGTCCTTAACAAAAAGTGTCACTGTTGTTGTAACGATTGATTTCAAGTTTTTAAAAATCGCTCCCTGCCTCCATAGCTGTTTATGCACCTCCGTTATATGTCTCAAACGGAAGTGTTTTGAGAAGAGTACGAAAAACCGAAAATAACTTTAATGTAATTTTTTTTCAAATATTTTTAATATATTTTAATATATTTTTAGAGACGTAGTAAGGACTAAATAATCATATTCATATATATATACTCACACAATAATAAGGTGCATACCCTTGATAGCACTACCCTTATTCAGAGGCATTTATGTAAATAAATGATATTACGTATATAGTTTTGATCAATCTCACAACCCTAAGGTCTCTGAAAGATATCTATCTGATTGTAAACCGTATTGAAACTGTATGATGGATTGGCCATGAACCGACAATAATATATTTCATACATAAACCTTGCGGCCGAGTGAAATCAATTCTGCTATCCAATCAACCTTTTTTTAACCACTGAAGTAGATTTTTTTTTCACTTTTTTATACTAAAGCCTTGATGGGTCTACCCTAATCTGTAGGCCAGATAAGTATGATTAAGATTACAAAAAATTCCTTATTAATTATCAATCCGTTTGGCGCTATTGACATTATAATGGCTTGTCGTGCAAAAGGTTCCTAGTTTGATCCCCGGTTAAGTAGACATACATAATACTAATTAACCAAAGCTTTTCTTTTATACATATATGTGACTCTTAAAATTTGGAGTCGTAGAGGGATGGCGTTCCAAAGGAGCATTTTTATTGCAAATTAAAAACAGGGACAGTACTATCAAATAAGTACTGCAAATAAGCACAAGCAATAAAATCTACTCAAAAGTGACGTTTGGAACGATAAACAGTTTCTAATCTTCTGTCTAAGGTTTAACAAAAGCATGCTCTTAGCTAAAGACTATTTCTGCATGGAATCCTTGTGTGCACTGGCTTGTATATGCGCAACAGAAACCAAAGCATGCGTGCATGCACTGCTATTTTAGCGTAGAAATAATAAAGAGCGTAGCAAACCATTGGGCTGTGAACGATGCACTGATGTCTGTGTTTAAAGTACTATTTTTTATAATCATAATCTTTATTGCATCATGCCGTTATGAAAACAGAAAAGTGTTACAAATTTTGATACAGTGGCATGAAACCCCGAAAGGGTGTAGCAATGTAAATTAGTTTAATTTATGCTAATGTAACAAGTAAAAAGGATAAATATTTTTGTAACATAAGTGGAATCAAATTAGGAATAGGTTAAATTATTCGCCGTATTCAATTTTTTGATTCTAAGCTATTATTATTAATTAAGATATTCTTTAAGAGAGTAATAGCATTTTGATAACAAATATGACTTTAATTTGTTAGTAAATATCGGAAAAGAATCTTCGGCTTGAATTTCCTCTGAAAGTTTGTTAAAAATTATGACATTTATTATTAAATTAGAGTCTATTATTGTTACTTCAAGGTATTAACATTTTCGGCACTGGTCTCCTTTCAGAGTAAGAGTTTAGATAACAGTCCACTGAACTGGACATGTGCAAATAAGTAGACTACATACATCCTTGAGAACTTTTTTAAGAAATCTAATGCGTATGGGTTTCGTAGCGATGTTTTTATAGTGTGAACAGGTGATAAATAAATTCTAATATGTACATAACTTTAAAATCTTAGGTGCGTCATATATTACTAGGTGTACTACTGTGTTTAAAATGTATCAGTATTTTACTAAATAACTTAAATCACTTTAAAATTATTTTATAAGAAAACTTTTATTTTGTAGAATTTTTTAAAGGAATGTTACTTGATTTTAATGCTTTGTCTTGAGTAAATTTGGCTATAAAATTTATTTTCAAATAAAAGTTGCATGAAAACATACCGATTTGCAAGCAATGCATACAAAATAACCGTCTGTGACATGTAGGTTTGTTCACATCAATTCTATTATTGGTTTTTGAGATAGAATACTAAATCGAACTCTATACAAATATACTGGCACGCGGTTAATTGAGGGAAACTTTATTATTGGCATGTGAGAAAATTGTGATACATATTTTATTTATTTTGGAATGACTTTATAGATATTTTTAAGTGAAACAAAAAACTGTATCACTCCTTTGTGTATGTCAAAAGCATAATTCGCTACCGTATATATAAAATAATCTGTACAATAATGGTTTTTGACAGCGAAAAGTACTTTAAATATTAAATATTTTATTTTTAGTAGTAAACGAGTATGCAGACTACTTGATGGTAAGTGGCTACTTCCGCTTGCGGATATATGTTTATCCCCAAGTGTGTTGCTACCTCTGGGGGCTAAGTTGAAATGCCTAGGATAAGTAAGTCTCCAGTACCACACTCTTCAAATCAAAATACAGCAGCGCTTAACACGGTTGCTATTTGGCAGAATTGGTGAAGCGGTGGTGCCGTCGGGGTCAAACAGTGGTTTCGCTATGTTCAGTCACGTCTATTTCAGTTCTTTGTTGACGGTAGAGTGAATACACGAAATGTCCCAGCTTCTCTAGTGTAGCAATGTATCTGTCGTCGACCTTAGGTAGGCCTTCAATCCTCTACTATCCTATAATATTTAACTCTTTATACGCAACTATCTTTAAAACCTTAAAGTCATAGGGGTTCGAACCGTGGAACACTGCCAAAATCAAAACTACTAAGCTGTCCTTGTTTCCCCAGATTGAGGGCGAGTATTAATTGTAAAAGTTACCAGCTTGTTGTCAGAAACTAATTCCACCGCACACGTGTCCTCCCTACGTGCTAACAAATCTTGCTACCAATTTAACCTTATGCTGTCAAGGTACATTTTGTTCCTGAGTATTTGTTGTTTGTTTGTTCTATTTGAAGAATCCTTCGTTGTTCCACTTCAGCAGCACCACCACACCCATTTCTGCGTCGTAACCGCAATGTTAAGCGCTGCTGTGGTTTGATTTTAAAGGTGTGGTTAGTAGATATGTTTATCCAAAACGTTCCTATTTAGTCCAAAGGCGTAGGAAGGCCAACCTCAGGTAGGATTTTAACAGGCACTGAAAGATGGTAGAACCCTTTGTAGTTCAACTCCGGCGGCACCACCGCCACATTTATTTCTGCCTAATAACAGCAGTGTTAAGC
>DWRA01004523.1:0-10769 GCA_018250295.1 Spathilepia clonius
TACCACACCCTTCAAACCAGAAGACAGCAGCGTTTAACACTGCTGTTATTAGGCAGAAATAAGTGTGACGGTGGTGCTGCCGGAGTCGAACTACAAAGAGTTCTACCACCTTTAAATAGGAGGAGGTCCTCCACGCGACTGTAGTTTTTTTTCTATAGACTATCTTTAAATGCTCGTTTCATTTAGGCCAAAAAGTAAAAAATAATTAATAAGTCAATAATATAATTAATATGAGTCTATTTTTTTAAACAAATTCATATTACCAATTAACTTTGTAATTATCAAATTTTTAATTTTTTTATTACAATAGTTGTACAAAATAAAAATTACGCACTTTATTTTATAGTGTGTAATTTTTCAGTATAGTAATTTAATGCTACTTAATAAAACAGGTCTATGCCAGTGTAAACGAATATTGATGATGAATGTGCTATTAGTAAAAATTGTTTAAATAAAGCAAGGGGTTCAGCCTAGGGCAACTAAAAATGAAATTAAAACAAAAAATCTATACTTACACACTACAGCTACAGGGATAACTAAATATGAATTGCTAATGTAAAAAGTCTAACATAAACCTAAAATCTAACACTCAACATGTATTTATGTACATACCTTATTTCGGTGAACCTTATTCTGTAATTTACTATTTTAATGTAGATCTTAAAAGCTTGCAACATAATCGCGTAAGGTTCATTTATTATCTATATCCCACACATGAGATGGAAACGCATCTATAAGAAACTTTACAAAACGAAACATCATATATAACACGACGTGAACATGTGTTGGCAACACACTTGTTTGTTGTACGGTCAACTAAAATTAAGGTGCAACGTCACTAATCACGAGCGTCCAAGGGTGTACTCGAGAGAGTAACGACCTTGGGGCTCGCATCCTGCCTCCTTGCCGATGTCATGGGAGCGTCGTCCCGCGTACTCACAGCGAGCTGCCGGAGAGCGACACGGCGTCGCTGTCGGTGCGGCCGCTGCTGAGGCTGGCGCGCTCCGAGTCCTGGCGCGACGCCGGGCAGTAGCCGCCGTACGACACGTGCGCGCTGTACACCGAGCGCTTGCGGTGCCTGCTGCCGGACGGGTGCGCGCGGGGGCGGGGGGGGGGGGGGGGACGAGTGATCACGCCGGGTTCCGTAGATTGCGACGGTCGCAAGGGTACACGCGATAGGGCGGAAGTCGAAGATATACGCATAAGGCGAGAGGTCGCAAAAGTATGCCGTAAGGATGGAGGATACGTAAAGAAAATGTTACACGAGGGGCCGAGCGCGAAGGGTTGCACGTTATGCGTATGCGTGTGCGTCGGGTCGTATGAATTATCAAGTTATAGAAGAATACAATTTTACCCAACAATTAAACAAAAGTGTAAAACGAGTAAGTCATGGTGTCGGTTGGTAGTTCATTGAACATCAGAGTATTTCGAAGTTAATTTATATCAAATAAAAATAAAACAACATAATAAAAAAAAGGAAAACGTAATTAAAAAAGGAGCCGGAGAAGGAAGCCGTAAGGATAAAATAATCGTGGTGGTATGGCGTGGTAAACGTGTTTGGCGTGTATATTGCGTCGAGCAGCATGCAGGCGCGGGGCACAAACATGGGGGCAAACAATACACGGAACATAAGTCAAGCTGCTAGGGAGAAACGGATTACAGTTACAAAATAAAATGAGGCATTACGCTGGGGTGTGGCTCATGCACTGCAGGGTCACTCATTAACAAAAAAAATAAAATGCAATCTATGGATGGGGTCACACAATGATTTTACATGTACTGATAAGTCAGTATTACAAATGAAATTTTTTTGGAGAACGACCAATTACGGTCTCTTCAGTACTTTATTTCAATGCAATTTTTGAGCCAATTGTGTCCTTGATATGCACATACTGACATATCTTATTATCTACAAACTGACAATGTGTCTTGTTACTAAACAATATTCTAGGCTAGTAACTAAAAAAAAGCAATAGTACCTTATATGAGAACTACAACATATACCAACTGTGAAATAGTCTTTTTTTAAATAATTACTTTTGGTTTCAAAATATTTACTTAGATTAGTTTTGAGTTAAATTTTTAAACAAGAAGATTCAGATTTCTCCACTAGTTGGTAATGTTCAATAGTTGTAAACACGTAGTTGACAAAATGACGACTGTTATCATTGACATATCAAGTACATAATTTAAAATGCTGTTAAAAACCTTGTTAATCAAAGAATATAGGCCTGTAGACGACACATTACCTGGTTTTGGGTACTGATATTGTCAATAATATAAAATCGTTATCATGTCAACGAATATTCATCTAAATGTGTGATATTATTATCTAATTGAGGTATCATTAAAATTGCACAAGTGTAATTTTTCAGAGGCAATTGGAAAATGATTTGCAACGACTGTAGTTACGGGGGACAGCAGAATTGATAGTAGTAGTGTAATTAATCCGAACAACAATATTTTTTTATACTATTGGGCAAACATATTGTAGTCACCTTTTCTTATAAATAAAAATGTTTGTGGCAAACAGACAATACATTTAAAAAATGTCTAGAAACATGCTCTTATGTAAGCAAAAGTGTGTTTCGTAGGTAAACTGCTTGTTAAAATTGTAATTGCAAATTGGAAACTTGCAACTGTATGTAACAAGCGAACAGATTTTTGAGTGTTTAAGGAATATATGATTTGCTCAAAAACATTTTGAATTAAGATTTTTTACAAAAATATTATTTTTGTTTTTCTTTAAAAATATTTCTTCTAAATAGTCGTTCATGGCTATCATATTCCCAATCGCCCCTGCAGGATTACACGCGCGGTCCGCGAGCGCGGGCGGCGCGGGCGGTGCGGTGGTGCGTGCGGTAGTGCGTGCGGTACGTACGGCGCGGCGTCGATGTGCAGGCGGCGCGACTGCGTGGCGAGCAGCGCGCCGTGCGTCAGCCGCGCGGGCGCCGCGCCGCCTAGCTCCTGCCCCTCGTGCAGCGTGGCCAGCGCGCCGCCGCCGCTGCCCGCGCTGCCCAGCGATATCTGCAACACATAGATCATCCCTCTCTTCAATCACGTAACGCCACTATATTCGTTGACCACATTAACGATACTTGATTCTCTTGGTAAATATGTTTAATCCACTCGCTTCAAACGGTAACCTATATTATCTACTAAATGCATCGTTAGCGACTGTATTGGGCTGTTTTGTTTTGTATAATTCTAAATTTCATTTGAACACAAACTGTAGGATGAATTTATCCACAATTTTTTTTCATGTTAACCTTCAATTGAGCAACCTTCTTGTCACTAAGGTTTTCATAGTAACTATAGAGGAAATGGGGGGCCTCTGTACTTGACAAATTTTGTTTTTATAAAAACACTACCTACTAAATTTCTGTTCTACCTGTAATTAGAATTGCATTAATTTTTTTTATACAAAACCATAACCAGATCACAAACAAATGTATGTACTTACCTCCCGCGCATGCGGCTCGGTGTCGGGCGAGGAGAGCGGCTGCGTGGCGGCGCTCACGTACGACACGTACGCCTCCGAGCGCAGGAACGCCTGGTACGTCGTCTCCGTGATCGCCAGCGTCACCTGCAGGACACACACATCAACTAGTGTAAAGTGATGCACTCACAACACACATAAAATGCTAGAATCTTTTATCGACTCTGGAGGCACCACTGTCGGAAACCATTGTAAGGGAAACACTATTATATGTAGCCACGACTATCAGTTACTTCTGAAACCAATCGTAAGTAAAAAAATACTCCTATTTGTGATTTATCAAAGATTCTGTTATCTCCCAAAGGATTAAATGGCACTCCTAATTTATTGATTATTTGAGTATATTTGCGTTACCACAGCTTTTACTACAGAATATAACAGGCAAAATAAATGCATGGATGGATTCCACAATAATTAATCTCCTCAAAACTCTACCTCCTGTGCCAATATTTAAAGTACAGGAACCAACATCACATGTCTACCAATAGTAATTCACCAACCTCTTGCTCCATGCGATCGAAGATGGTCTTCTCGATGTTGGCTCCGTCCTTCAGGCATTGCTTCACGTGCTGCTTCAGCTCCTCGGGCATCGCTAGCTGCGACTTGCGCAGGAATCTAACGTCACAGATACAAGCGATTAGTAACACTTTAAATACTCTCACAAGATTATGTTAGTACGTTTGAGTTTATTCTGTTTTAATTAAATATACATGAAGCCAATAACAATTTTAGATCCATTATTTTCTGGAAGTGTTAATTAAACCTTCGAATGATAAAGTGCAACTTTAATGTTATTGCATAATAAAAAAAACTTATGATAATTTAGTTCTATTTTCTGCGTACTTTAAGCAAAAATTTTCTTTCAATACACAACTAAATATCCATTTATACACTAACAGTTCAGGAAAGTAAACAATTTCAGTATCTTTTTGCTTTTATTGGGAAACGTCTATGACATAGAATGGCTAATGTTTGATAAAAGTAATTTCCAGTAACTTAACAATATCTAAAATATTATATTTGGATATATGGATAATTAATAAAGATACTATAATTGTAAAAAGTACATACTTGTATATAGCGGAGACGACCTGGCGGATCTTGGCGGGCTCGGCCTCCTGGCGCAGGCCCTGCACCGCGAAGTAGAAGTTGAGGCGGTCCACGTGCAGCCCGCCCGCGCCGCCCACGAACTTGCGGAACAGGCGCACTCCCTCCGCGTCCTATACCACGGGAAAATATATTAATAAACATTTTTTATAAAATTAGTAACAAGTATTACTAACTTACCGTAACCTAACCTAATATAAATGTGTACTTGGCCTATGTGTTGGACTAAAAATATACACCCTATTTATTCCGATGGACTATCTGAGTCTAGTAGCAGTTGAAAAATTTTATGTTGATGATGGTGACAATAATTTTAATAAGCAACTGAAAAATTAACATCAATTTTGTACCCAATGGTATTTGAGCTAAAACAGCAAATGGGAAATAATAAAATAATTGTATACGCTACTAGATAAAGCGATTCCAGTTTTATTATTTGTGATTTTTTTCCATGTCCCAGATCCCAACCTTACTATGCTTTTTGTGATCTTCCATGAAAAGAGCTAATATAACAAATCTTTAATTTTTAAATAATCAATGATTTCCTATGCATGCATGTAATGTATTAATTTATTTTAACTCTATTGTGTTATAGTGTTATGCAAATCAACATAACCAGTTCATAATTTAGTTATTTAGAAATGCTACACATTAGTATATTGTGTGTGTGTGTGAGGTGCCGTGTGTTACCTCGAGCAGGTGGTGCAGCGTGCGGGCCCAGCGCACGTAGGGCGGGCTGGCGGGCGAGCGCGCAGAGCTGCCCGAAGAGCCCTCCGTCTCCGACCGCCATGCCGACGTCCTGCCACACAAGATTACACTGCATCCTATGACACTATTTTTATATGACATTCTCTTTCCTAATGTTTTCTTTATTCAAAACGAAGCCCAGCAAACGATGTTATGTTTTTTTAAGTTGATCAATGTTAGCAAAATATGGTTTTATGCATCTCCTATATCAAGGTGGACTTGCGACCGGCGTAGGACCGATCTGAATGGCATCAATTGAGAATGCTTGTGTCCACCGAGGGCCTTCAAAGGTCGATGGATAGAAGGAGCCAAGTCAATAATTGCATGTATGCATCAAAATATTTCGTCACTGTGCCAACGTATTTCTGGGTATAAAGTTTATAAAAAGTTTCACTAATTTTGTGAAAAAACATTTCAGTAAAAACCGTCTCTTATACAAGATGGTCTTCAAGTAACATTTTAAAATTCCATATAAAAGTTAATACTGACTTGGAGAGATGTGGGTGTGCGAACACATGTCGGCCCGACTGAGACTTGCTCTTCTCCTCCCCCGGTGCTGGCGGCAGCGACGACCTGTCGGCAAGCTTGTGCTCCCAACCTGTGAGTGTGGACCAAGTCAAACATTAATATAACAAGACCTAACTTACGACTCCAATTTTAAAAGCTTCCTAATTCGTCTCTGGTTTATAAATATACTTTCTATTATTTACATTTATATTCCAATTCAGTTTAATGAACAGTACAAGTCTACGAAGTTTATATTGATAAGTTTACTCTTTTCCAATAACTCGAAAATTTGCTTATATTTTTAATATATTTAAAAAGCACCAAAATATTGTTTGGTGCTATGAAGTATATTAAAATTTAATTGAAAATAGAATGAAGTAATGAAGTTTTCTTATTAAAAGTTTCAAAGATTTTTGAAAATATGAAGTATAGTGGTATTTCCACTAATCATATTAAATTTTACAAATGAATCAAACATTAAAAATAAGTGTTTTTTTTTAATATACGTCGCATACCTTGCGGGTGGCCGCCTATAGGAGTGTGGCTCATGGCGCACAGGCCCTGCTCCCACCCGCGCGCTGCATGGCGAGACACCACCTGCAACACAGAATATACATTTACTCTTCATAATGGCATATTAATGTAGAAATGGGCACCTATTAAATGATTAGTATAAAATGTGGACAACAAAACTGGACAAAGGTTGTGGTTTAAGTAAGGTTATAATTGAGGTCTAATTGAGGTTGGTTATATATGAATTATTATGCCCTAATCCATGATTGAGATTGGTTACAGATTCAATACTATGCAGACCTAATCCCTAACTTAAAACTAAAATGCAAGCATTGCTTCTATCAAATAGAAAAGGTGTGACACACAAAGCTTTAACATCAGATATTTTATGTGTAATGACATTGGTTTCATAAATCATAACTTACTAAATATACAAGGGTGTTCAACTGTCTGTCGAAAAAAAATTACTGTTTTTTTTCTCCTTAGTATCACAATTTATTTTTATATTTCTTCACAGAATAATAGCATTTACTAAATTAAATATCCTACTTATCAAAAACTTGGGCATACAAACTGTACAATGCACTAAAATAACATTTCACTAGTGAAATCAAGAAGGCAATGCATAGTAACAAGAGAAAAACTAAAAATTTTTTTTTAAACAGTACCGTAACGCTAAACACATCTTTTTTACCTTACCTTTACTTTAGCACACATCAGGCCACAAAGATGTATTACACAACACAAAAAAATGCAACTGATCACCCTTAGAACCGTAAATATGAACCAAAAAGCACACTCCGTCTGCTCCATGTTCGATGCGCATCAGAAAAGCATCAAGCCACCAAAAAAATCAATACGGCAAACAATAAGGATCACATATAGCATTACATCTAATTCTGTGGGTTGGAAAGAGAGAGCAGACATAAAATGAGGCAGCGGCTTCAAAGTCAAGAGTCTCCATCGATCGGCGTCAGATGAAAACATCACAACTCAATAGACAGATCATACAATTTCATTCCGAAGTATTAATATCCTAAAATTAATCCATTATAAGGGTTTAATATAATAAAGATCATGTTTCATATTTCTCCCCACATCAAATCCCTGATATTTTTCCCCGAACAAAAACTCACAAACTGTTAAGCAAATATTCTCATAAAACTACACAAAAACTTCACCTTTTCTGTCCATAATAGGCTCATGTCATAACTGATTATATCATAACTTCACGGTTCAATAAACAAGATGCAAAAAAAACATAAAGAAAAAGCTATGAAAGACCTTACCACACTCATTGTGTTCATACAAACAATACACCCAAAGGTAATACACGAGGTTATAGAACTGCAGTGGGTATTATAAAAATAACGGTTATTAATATTTTTTATAGTGAAATTAATATTACGACTGGCACGGCTGTACAACTCAATGTCAGTTGTACGAGTGAAGAAGCCGGAGTTGGATGCGGAGCATAACACAATAGTAGCCAATTGAACACGGTTACAACCCCTATACTGCGCAGAGCTCGTGATTGTGATGGGGTTTATAATAAGTATGGAATCAATAATTTGGGTTGGCAGCCTCATAAGCCAAATAATTTTGCATGCACACTTATTATAATTCTTTTCTGTTTTACACACTATTAGGAGTATAGTGTATTTTTAAGATTTCAAACAATATATTGTTTCTAAAGATATCATTACAAAAAAAAAACAAAGGTAACTAATAATTACATAACAGTTGGCATATTTACAATGTAAGCAGGAAGAATAAAAATCGACACTTACATCTCATTCAAACTTTGGACGGTTTTCGCGGCAAATCAAACACTTCGATAGAACGTAACGTTCGAAAACACAGGAAACAAGTTGTAAACAATGACAAAGGCCGCCAAACGTCCGGCGAGCGAGAAATTAGGCGTGAATTTTTACTTTAATATTTAATTACAACGCGACGCCAGCCTCACGTTACAGAGGAGCGGTCGAGACGGCCCCGGAGATGTAAACACTGGAACCGTACTCCGAAACCCGGAAGGATCGTATTTATGGAACATTAATGAGTGAAACACTATACCATAATTGATACACTCACTTGTTACTGAAATTCGGTGAGCCGTGGCCGAATAGATATGGGAGACGTGAATCGTGAAAAGTTTCTCGCAAATAAATAATAGATTAGCTTGGATCGGATAGGTTTTGTATACAACAGCGACAGCGACACGAGTTTGACACTTGGGCATCAGACCTGACATTAGGGACAGCTCACAGTTGACAAATGACAAACCGCCTACGCTTTATTCAACGCCATCTAGTGACGTTACCGGCGAGCTAGCACAAGTAGAACGCTCCGAGTGCGAACTGATTTGCATAGTATTCACAGACAGTCACCAGATGACGGCACCAGTCAAGAAATCGCGCATACTTTCGGCGGGAAAATATAAGCGACGTTTATTTTTTATATCCTTGTATCAAATAAAAAAAGTTTACTGCAAAATACGATCATAATAAACGTTTCAAGAAACAGTGTTTCAAGTGTTTTTGGTATTTCAAAGTTCAAAAGTTAAAGTTTTTACCTGTGTAGCAGCTTATTGCCGCTGCATATTTGTGTCCGCCTTATCACTTTCTGTAGATAATATCTGGAACAAAAAAGTTGAGTATTTATTTTTTGAAATGTTATACATAAAATAAATATTTTAAGGTTTTTGAAACATAAAATTTATTCCTTTATTATATTTTGTAGTACCTACCACTCCTAGATTTTACAAATTCAATTATAATTAAGACGCTTACATTTCGTAATTAGCTGGTTCCAATCAGCATACGAGCAATAAAGGCAGTACGTAGCAAGTATGTATGTACAAGTTGGTACTAAATTTTGTAGGAATGCTCGATATTGAGGCGTAGACACTCCATAAACGAGCCGTTCACCCCAACACAACGAATTAACCCGAGGAATCCATTTTGAATCATCCATACAATCGAAGTCAATACACGTCAAAGACGTTGTCTATATTGTCTAACAGTGGGTTTGATCAAAGGTATTAAATTAAGCATAGTCTCAGTGAATGTGTGATACTTGATAGTGGTGTTATGTACGTACAACGGGAATATTTGAAGTTAAATGGGAATATATAAAATAAATCCAGGGCACAGTTGCCACATGAATTACACACGAAAAGTAATGAAAGTACCTATGTAACTAATAGGTACCTATTATCGGAGGGTATTTTCCTAAATTAAATTAAATATTTTTAAGTTTTTTTTGCATATTAAGTATGTATTTTGTTCCGACAAAGTTAGTGGAATGCCCTGTGGTTCGACTTCGGAGGCACCACTGCCACACCTATTTCTACCGAATGACAGCAGTGTTAAGAACCGCTGTGTTCTGGTTGTGTATGTGGGTAAGGGAAGCTCAGTATCAAACACTAATATTTATCTCAGGATTCTAATTTTGTCTGGGCTCGTACACAGATGTCCATGGACGGCAATTGACACTTACTTATTGAATTTCTTTAGGAAACAGTTTATTATAGTACGTGACCCTCAAAGGATTAAATGTAATACTCTTACATTTAATGTACTCAAGTAACAACCCAACTACTCATTTAGTTCTGTATTGTAAAACTAATTAAGGTTTAATTATAAACTTCTGTTACTAGCTTTCATCGTACATTTAATAACCAAATAAAAACTTAGTCATTAAATCATACGACGCTTACAGACGCATAATAATCAAGTATATTCTATAAGATCCTATACGTGTAGTGAACAATGTTACTATTTGATATTTAGACTGTTTCACCTTCGATGCCCTGGTAAGACAGATGTAGACAAACTGTTCTGCATTTGTTTGTGTTTGCTACTATTAATATTATTGGTTGCGTTCACCTTTATGTTTGTTCATGGCAACCACAATATAAACGCGGAGACGTCATCTCGAAGCTCATCCGAAGCTGAACAGTTGCCAAGCAACAAAATCAATAACGTAATTCACATGACTGGACCGTCATTATCCGGGGGCACGCACTAAGCCTCTTTGATGCGCACAAACTTTCCGTTGTCCTCCGATTGCCGTAACAGAACTGAGTTATTACACTAATTGAATTTTCAAAATCCATTCCGCACGTATCACCGTGCACGACAATTTCGTTGAGAGGTCTGCATTATTGACAAAGCGGATTAAAAAGTGTTCGACTATATCACTCAATAGGATAATAGTACCTTTTTATAAAACCGATTATTTTTATTTTTTTATTTGATGGAGTAGCAAACGAGCATGCAGCCCACCTGATGGTAAGTGGCAACTGCCGCTCATGCACATTTGTGATCCACCCCAGATAAGAACAGAATCCCAACTGAAGTCGACCACAGATGCGTTGCTACCCCTGAGGACT
>DWRA01004524.1:0-10766 GCA_018250295.1 Spathilepia clonius
AGCGCGCCGCCCAGCCCGTACGCCACGCCCGTGGCGCACGCGAACGCCGCGCGCAGCGACGGCCGCGCCAGCTCCACCACTCGACAATTAAATAATATACACTTTATAGCAATCATTTCGACGTAAAGGATACGGATATAAAAAATACTATTTTCGACATATACATATATACAACACTTAACTGTTGTACAAATACGTTCTAATTGACACGACAGGATTTTTTTTTAACGAGAAAGGATATAATATGAGTTGCTAAGAAAATAAAATTGAACATTGACGTTGAAATCTAATTTGAATCTTGATTTACTTTTACATTTATATCTTACAATGAAGTCGTTTATGACATTTATTTATATTATAGTAGTTCGTATATACGAAACCAGAAAGGAATAGGTACAAGGTAGTCCTTACTCATGACGTAAGCGGCGCTGTTGAACCCGTAGCCTAGCGCCGCCTCGAAGAACTCCATAGCGAGGTACATCTGGTAATTTGGCGACAGTGACTTCACGATGCCGAGGACTCCAGCGAACGCCGAGAAGATGCAAAAGGCAGTGCGCCGCCCCCACCTTTAAAACACGCCATATGTTATAACACTCTTAAGACATTAATTTAAAGGTGCTTCTTTGCTACTTAATTCTAACACAGTATTATCAAAAATACTCGTATATATTGTGGAGTCGAGTGCCATATCACAAACATCAATAGTAATAACTATCGCTGAGATATCTTTCAGATGAAAATTACTAACCTACATACTTTTCAAAAATGTGGAACACCAAATGTGTAGGAACAACACAGTTAGTTGACTGACGTACATATTATGTGATGAGTGATTAATGACACGTTGAATAATGTCGCCGTTAGTACTAAGGTGGTCACCGCTTAGACACTTGTACAACACTAGAGGATTCGGAGCGATATAACAAAGCTACGAGTTCAAAATTTATATACCAAGCAATAATTAGCTCGCTGCTGTTTTTTGAAATCTTGGGAGTTTTAGAAATGAATTTCTTGCTTTAACGGTAAAGTAAATCAATGTAGGCAAACTTACATGGCTGAGAGGTTTTTATAACATGTTGAAGAGTGAGTGCTGTCTATCTGCTTATCGATTATAGCCTTAATTCCTCGCAATTTAAAGCATATGTGTATATTTTTTGCAATGGATAAGTAAGGCGTCAAGGATATTTATAAAAAAGATTTTGTTATGCATTAATGAAACTAATTCCATGTGAAAAGATTCCTGAGGGATTTTCCAAAGTAGGCGTCCAGAACTACCACTTATTGCCTATTGGCCGTGTAGTAGCAAAGGTGATAGAAGTGGTAAAACCTTCCATGTTTCGTCTTCGGAGGCACAACCATCACTCTTTTTTGCTTTATAACAACCGTGTTAAGGGCTGTTGTATTCTGGTTTGAAGGGTATAGAAAGGAGAAAAGCTTGTGCGAAGTTTTCTCATTTAATCTCAGGGCATTTTTAGCTGACCTCATGAAGGAATCCTATACTCCTGAGGCCGTCTTACCGTCCGATGGATTGCATGCTCGTTTACAATTTCTACATTATAAAAAAGCCTCACCCGTCCGAGACGTATCCGGTGAGCAGCAGCGCCAGCGGCAGCGCGGCGTTGCGCACCGTGCCCACCAGCGTGCGCCGCCACTCGTTGCACGCTAAGCCGAACTGGAAGACACGTCAGAGAGCAATGAGAATCAAACAAAGTATAGTTTTGTTTTATAGAGGATATTAAAGTTAGCTTGTAGCCGGCCTGCCGGCACTACTGCCACTACATCGAATTCTGTCTAATAACAATAATGTTAGGCGCTGTTGTATTCTAATTTGAAAGGTGTGGTAAGTGAGACATGTATATCCGTCAGGGATAGTCAGTTTGAACACTGATGTCCATGAGCGTCACGAGCTACTTGCCACCATGTGGACTGCATTGATTTCTTACCTCTATATTATATTGAAAGATAATCACCCCTAAGAGCTTAAGGAGAGAGAGAGAATTCTTAAGGTATGTTAAGTATACTACCAAAAGCATTTAGCCAGCGTGGTGAACCCCGTGGGTTACAGCGGTCACCTACCATGAGGTAAATTGCACGCTCGTATGCTACTTTGACTGTTACATTACAAATTAAGTGGTCACCCAATATGGGAACAACTTGTAAGTATAGTTCGAAAACGGTCGTCACCTCAGCATATGTTGTGTCCATGGTCTCGTAGACGAACATATCACATGGTACAGTGTCGTTGGGGTGGTAGTGGTGGCGCTCGCAGGTGCGCTGGGCGGCGGCCAGCGGCGCGTAGCGGCGGCACGCCTCGCCCGACTGCAGCGCCGCCGCCGTAGAGTTCGCGAACTGCACGTTCAACGTTCCCTCGCATTCCGGGATCACGCATCTGGAAATTCACAAAATATACATATAGGTGATAAATACTTTTTTTTTATTTATTTACAGACTTACATAATGCGTAAATATATTAACTAATTTTAGATAATCATTGCAATGTTATTAATAATATATAATTCGAAGTCTAATCGAATTCGAATTAAATGAGATCAATAAAATGAAACTAATAACCAATCAAATAAACGGACATATGACTGTTACTTTAAATAAAAATTGAAATACTCTTATACCAAAAGGATACCAGCAGCGACACCGGGCATACAGTTCACTTATGAAGCGTTTTAGGGGTACAGCCCAAAATGAACGGTATCTTATCCGTAATATTATCTCATAAAGATGTATCAAAATAAACGCTACGTATTAAGTTATGCAATGTAGTACTAAGTAGATAGTTAATTGTAATATTTATTTTCCGTTTATCCTATTATAAAATTTCCGTTACGTGAGATAACGTGAGCGTTCGCTTCACGTATTGCAAGACACGAGATAATACTTATTCTTGTTTTATTGATGGTCGATAGCATAATAGTTCATCTATGCATGAACGCCGGATGCCAGTAGCGGAGTACAAAAGGCAATACAACAATTGAATGACCCTCTAATAGGTTAATCAGACGTAGTTATAGTAATTATGTTCTTCTACTTATACATTTGATACATGACAGTGCTCCTGAGTTGTATCATCTGTTCTATATTGTTTCACTGCTGGGCCCAACTCTCCTCTCAGATTTGAAGAGGGTCTAGGCCATAGTTCACCCCGCTAGCCAAATGCGTTTTGGTACAATTAACATACCTTTGAAAACCTATTTCATAGAACTGTCAGCCGCGTCTGTTTTCTAATATAATATAATATAGAAATAGCAAACGAGCACGCAGTCTACGTGGTGGTAACAGTCCACCACCGGCCATGGATATTTGTAATCAATCTCAGTTAAGACTGCGGTCCTAACTGAGATCGGCCACAGATACATAGCTACCCCTGAGGACTAAGTTGGAACGCCTCGGATATGTATGTCTCCCTTACTACACCCTTCAAACCAGGAGACAGCAGCGCTTTACACTGATGTTATTAGGCAGAAATAGCTGTGGCAGTGGTGCCGCCGGAGTCGAACCGAACGGTCGGTTACAACCAACGGCCAACGGCCAACATTATGTTTATTTACAATGTTTTCCTTCAACGTTACGGCATGCCATGCATGAGATTCGAACCACAAACCCCTTGGTTGAAATTCTTACCTACCACTAAGCCGTCACTGCTACCGCTCCATGACTGCTCTATTAATTACGTTTTTGATAATAGTTGTAACACTGACATCTAGTAGCGGCTGATTGCGGTGCTCATTGACTGCGTTAAGTTGATCGAAATAGTATTAGATTTCTATATTTGTTACCGAATCAGTGTCTAATTTAAAGATATTAAACATTTTCGATCCCTATCTACGAATACCAATCACATAATTAGTATTGATTATTTAAATATAATGATAATTAGATTCATGTCGGTAGGTACATGCAGCTTAATTTGATTACAAAACAACTTTTTGATTTAATAGACATAAGTTGAGTGTACGATTTCTTTAATATTCAAGCATTTGGATTCAATAGAATAAAATTAATTTGATTCTAGTTTATCGTGCCCGGTCTAGTGTAAGCCAGGCTAGTTATGAGCAATGATGACGGTTATGAATACTGCAAAATTTGATTAATTTATATTGTTTCTTGTTTCTATATCGCGCAAAAAGTGGGTAGCACGATCATTCTCGCCACGGACGTGCAAGATGTAGAGTGAACTTCCTCCGTAGGTCTTCCCGGACCGCTTCAAAAAAGTTGCAAAAGCTTGACTTTAAAGCCAGATGTCACTGTCGCCCATGGACATCTATAACCATCTATATAAATTACAGGGATGTTACTTAAAATTGATCACAGATGTTTTGCCTCCCTCGATAATTAAGATCATCCCATGACATGTACGTAAGTCAGCTGACATTCACGTCTTTCTACCAAAACACAACAACTGCTTCAATCTTCTCTTTGGTCAAACATTACTGGTTCCTTTTTGTTTAGTCTTAACATTATCATTCATTCTTTTTATCTTAAAATGATTACTCGTACATGGTCGCTATTGTCATTACTTACATGTTACATGTACAAGTTTGCTGAGGACTGCGAAGCGCGGGGACGTATTTAAAATCGTAATGGACATTCATTTCGATTTTAACAAATATAGTTTTGTGTAAAGATGAGAGTAAAACGGAGTATAACGTATTTGTCCAGCGGCAGTACGACGCACAAATATCGAGTGTGGTTTTCGTATGAAGCAAGTAGGAACATTGTAATGCTAGTTTCCAGTATATTAATTTTGCTTTATTTGAGGGCGTGAGTTCCTGGCCAAATGTAAATATGAGAGATGGTTTAATATTCAGACGGTTTGGTGAGTGGCGCTATCGCACGCTGCCAGATAAGATACTGGTGAACGATGAGAAAAACTCAAGAGCTCCCAGCGTGCGGGATTACGCTATCGAAGTAAATCTGATACACGCTCACCACTAGACTTCGTCCGCGGTGTGCACTCTAATATATGTTTAAATTAATAGTATTGTTATACTTTCCACTGCAAGGTGTAGCAGTTGGAAGGACTGAGGTAAATGCGATAGGAAATAATAAGTGCTAGTTGAACACTAAATTTACTGAGTATAATTGTAAAATGTTTAAACTAATTGATTGCTGCCAAGGTGATTTATTGCAAGTAGTTTTAAAGAGATATTTAAGTATGAATGTTTAAGGTAAATGCTTACCTTGTTTAACTAAACAAGGTAGGCGCATTTGCCAAGATAAGGCTGGATAAACCTACTTAGCCATATCAGTATATGGCAAAATAAATAAGAATAACCAAAAATAAAGTAGTTGACTGAAACTAATTAGGAAGCACCGCTTCAATGCAGATTAAGCAGGTTTCATGACGCGCAAAAATAGATAAAAATTGTAAATATGCTCATTTTGGGGTTCAAGAAACTCTAAACGGCATATTTCAACCATTTGCTTTCAAAATATCTTCAAAGTACAGACTGAGTTCATTTAAAAATAAATACCTTATAGAAAAAAAGAAAGAAATTAGAGCCTGTAACAACAGAATTGATAAATGAAATTAATAACTGTTAGTTTTAGAAAACTGAATTTTTATTTATGTACCTAACTGATTACCTGAGAAGTAAGAAATAGCGCACTAATATAAGGGAAGACAACGGGACTGATTCATCAGTTTTAGGTTTAAACGGTTATTATGTGTAAATGTTTTATCAGTTCTTCAACAACTAAAAATTATATCCGAAAAGCAACAATTAGCGTAGCATTTTATAATTTTGGGTGAATTTTCTATATTTTCTGTGTTACGGATGCCTAAAAAGAGGCTTCTAAGAACAACCCGACCCAACAACTGTTCAAATTCCACAGTAAGTAAGTACACAAATTCATTACTTCAATCTATATTAATTGAGTACCTGCGATAACGATGATTGTTTCATTATTCATTCTAATCTTGGAATTTATTAAGCAAATTTTAATGAAAGCTTACAAACAAACAGTCAATAACAATATAGTAGTTATTTTAAAATGTGCACAATAATTTAGTTTAATATATTGGGCAGTTAAGATGGTGGCGTCACCAACTAAGCGTCGCATATTCATAATTATTTTCACACAGTATTTTTATCAGGGTAATTGACTGTTACTTATCTTATTGCTATACATTACATTGTCTTTCATTTAATCTCCGCCTTTTTTGTCGTAATTATTATAGTTTCCTAACTCTAACAAAAGTGAAGCAACGCTATTTTTTGAAATTCGTGGCGGCGACATTTACACGACGTATTTCATGTTAGTCCTATGCACGATTTTATAAAACTACTTAAAAGTCAGTAAAGAAGGCAACTTAAGAGTAGTGATGATTATTAATTATATGACTAAATAAATAAACGGACATTTAGGGTTAAAGTATACATAAAAGAAATGTCCTGCGTCGCAGACCAAGCATATACTGACATCGCGAGCACAAGTAACGATGAAGACAAAAAAATACTAATAAATAGCGTTGAACGGTTATTGTTATATTTATATAGGTGCAAGATAATCTTGTGAGAATTAACGAGGAAAACATTCACGATACGAGCCGAGATACATAACAATATGGTCGAGAACCCGCGGAACGTGTTCCACATAAACAAATCGCGTGCATCACGTTTCTTGTCATATATTTAAATAACTTTTGTGGTTTATCTACTCTGTACAATTCGAAAAAAACTATATACTTAGCAACTTTTTTGGATTAATGTAGATCTGAGAAAGCCTAATTAGTCATCATGATATGGTAAGAAGAGATTTAGAAGGCTGATTAAAAATGGGGTACTTTTTACCGGAATGGTACTTGATCCGCAACGAACACGTAGTTGAGAGAGTACATGGCTGCCAAAATATTCGGAATGCATAAAAGTATAAGCACGTAGCACTGGTAGAAACCGAAGTGGCCAAGTTGATCCAACACATCCTCCAGCGCTGCTCCCGGATCTTTCACTTCCAAACTTTGAGGTCTACTTCTACCACTGCTTTGACTCATTTTGCCTACACTTGTCCTAAAATAGTTAACCGAATCATCGTTTGAAAAGGCACGGTTCACACGGTCACTAGTTCCGTTTTGTCTCCCTGTAGCGTTTGTTTGTACATTTCTCTCTTCAATTTCACTTTGATTGTTATGAACTCTCTCTGTATCTTTAACTTTACGTATACGTATCGATTCAGCGTTTTCATTTTCTGTTTTAGCTTCTTTTTTGATATTTAGGATTTCATCAATACCCTGATCAGGCGTCGTATTGGTAAAATCGTTCTGGTGATCTTTGCGGCGGTCGCTGTGTGCGGCGCCGTCGTCGGCGGGTACTTTCCCCGTCATATCGCGTGAAGCACTGAGGCTGCGAGCCGGCAGGTGCGTGCGCGCACCTCAAGCACTATTATCACTTTTGATAACACGTAACTTGTTTTAGACAGGTAAGAGTAGAACGAATGACATGCTCGAAGTAAAACGTCGAGTAATATCGTATATATTTTTTAAGAAATAGAATACGGTTTTTTTTTAATTTAATAAAAATATATTTAAGGAAATAAGTAAAAGACTATTTAAACTCCCTCTATGTTTACTTCGTCAATACTTATAAACTTACGTCTTGCTAGCAGAAATACACTAGGCGCTGTAACGAATCTAATAATAAGCGATAAGGCTGGCGATCTACCCGCTGAAAAGTAGTGACCGTTGCTTTTGGGGCAATATTAACAATACAAAAGGAATGGCAAATGTGTAACCAATATAGGAGGAGAACCCTTTTTTGGTTCTTCTTGAAGAGGCCCTGTCATAGCTTTTCATTTGCAAGATACTAAATTCATTATTAATCAATCTTTGTAATTGAAAAAGTATGTTTTGTCAATTTTTCGAAGTACACATTTGGCAAGCATCCAGGATCTAATGCCTGGACCGGCAGTGTCAACGACCGCGCTAGGACAATGTGTTACCGCGCGACCAGTTTCCAAACCGTTGCACTGACTTGGGGCATGGCAGGCATTATTTTCGACTTGGTTTATTTTCGCCGTGGCATACATGTAGCATGTAGTGCGAGTACGCGGCGTATTTTTAACCGAGTGTCAACTACTATCAGCGGCGGCGCACGTGGTTTGCGAAGCTTCCGCGAGCGGCGGACGGCGGTCTCGTGCGGCCGCGCACCGCCGCCCGGCTATGGCCCTTCTGTCCGCTAACTAGAGATCATTTTAGCGAGCCGGCCGGCGGGTCGATAGGTTGCCGATCTCCTTTCGAAGTACTCCTGTAGTCGTGAAGCGGTTTACACAACACAACCGCTCGGACCCTTCAGCCGGCGGGACGTCTCCACCGTCGGGCCGTTACTCGAAACTTAGCCGTTTATCTACTGTAAACTTACTTTTAACTTATCGGTAATCACATAAAAGAATGTCGGTATAATAAAAAGTCAAGACGGGCAGGTCGCCGATTGTAACATTTGAAAGTTCATGAACCTGAACCTGAACTTTCAGTCTTCGAAACGGGAACAGAGGGGCCGTAATTCAAGGGCTCGCTCAAAAGGGATCGCGATCACTTGTCCCACCGTATCAGTGGCGTAGGGTCGGTTGCGGACAGCAGCAGTGGGCATGGAGGGCGAGTGCGTAGGCGGCTGGGGGCGCTGGCAGGCGCGGCTGGCGGCGCTGCTGGCGCTGCCCGTGCTGCTCACCGGGCTTTACGGCACCAATTACGTGTTCCTGGCCGCGCACACTCCGCACAGGTAAACCCTTGTTTTTCACATTCTAGTCCATAATATCCCCAGGCATTTGTTTCCTTTTAGGCTGAAATCATTTTCGTATATGTATTAATATGATACGGGTCTGTAGATATTTTTTTTTTGATATCCTTCTAATAAGAGTTATACTTATGGATATATTTTTTAATAGTGGAAATAATTTTAAACGTGAAAGAAAGCGTACATATATTTAACTTTAGTAATATCAAACTTTTGTCAAATCTTAGCGCTGTAAAGTTATCTTTTATTTTAAATTTCAAGTAGATCGAAGATAATAGATTTTCACGACAACGCGACACAGGTATTGAAAACGCTGTTTATTATTTAAATTATATTCACCACCTTATTAAGCTTATAGGCGATCGTCAAGATATATGTTTACAAGTATCCATAAGTAAAGTTTCTGTATATAAAATTCTATTCGTAGATGAAATAATTATAAATAGAAAAACCTTAGTCAATTTGGATAACTTAAAGCATTGATTTGATCGGAAAAATTGACTCTTTTAGAAATCACTACCAGTGGAGAGGGTGAGATCGGTCATATCTATTTTAGAGGGTTTAGGTTTTAAAAATAGATTCGATTTGCAAGTAATGTTTACGCACTGGCAAGCCTTAGCGGGACGCATGCAGGCTCCACGAAGCAACCAGTTTGAGAACGTTGTAAAATATTTTAAAAAATTCCACTGATACCTATCGGACGGAATGTTTAATTGATGTCATGTCTCGCGGTGCAAAATGTATGTAGCCATGCTATAACCGGTCAAAACGAGTAGTGGGTACACTCGCGGCCGCGTATGTAAATATAAAAGTTTGTTGCACGAATTTCGCGCGCCCCGCAGGTTAACGCGGTGGCAATGTTGTAGAGTTTTTGTTTACAAGTAGTCTAATTTATTGGATTTCAACTTTCATTAACTTTGTTTCTATTTTTAAACGCTTGTTGTTCTTTGTGTTACGATGTCCATATGAAAGAAATCCCTTTGTGATTTTTCCAACGTGTTTATTTGGTGACGTGAATATTCATAAACATTTTCTTAAGAACAACTTTTTTATTTATTGGTATTTATATTAATACTACTTGCCTATTCGGATTATTATTGTGGATGACTCATACTTGATTCGCCACCGGCGTGGGCGTCGCCACACTTATTTCTGGCTTATGACTTCTTAACTTAGCCCTCAAGCGAATAACTGCTTCTATTATTGAAAAAAACTATGGCTAACCGCCGATTCAGCGCACTTGATGAAAATGAACATTTTGCAATTGGAAAACGTACAATGTGCAACATACGTCGGATATTTTTTTATAAATAATATATAGCAGTATCGATTTTGGTATTGCTCGGTGCTACGGCGGCGGGCGCGCTACGGCGGCGGGCCGCTGACGTTCTGACAGATGTACGAAATAATATATTTCAGACGATAGGGGGAAACACCTGAAAAATGAATAGCTACCGACATGCTGTTAAAATGTATAAGAATTTGTACAAGATACATGAGGAGAGTATCAGTGACGGTCATAACAAAAGACGTTAAAATTAAAATAAAATTATAGGAGTCTGATAGCCAGAAGAAGAAACCCGTAATATTCATTCGAATGAACCACGAAATTATTCCTATGAAATTAATGTTATTAAATGTAAATAAAAAATACCTACTTCCGTTTCTTCTGCGATGATAAATAATCGCACGATTAGAGAACTTGATGATCGGATGAATAAATTATGAGTAATTGGTCATCCGACTATTATATCTGTATTTACGGTGTAAACTGCGTGCGTAGGAAACAAGAAACGATAACTGAGCACAGCAGCAGAACACGCAAAACAACAGACAGAACGATTTTGTTAGTTAGGAAATATTAATTTCAGGGTTTTTTTATTTTTTTGTGGAATTCTAATACATCCTCTATAATAAAAGCACCCTGAATTTAATCCTATCAGCTGTCTAAAAATGAATATCCCATCAAAATTTGTCCAGCCGTTTCGAAGATTAGACAAAAACAGACGGATTTTTAAAAAT
>DWRA01004525.1:0-10766 GCA_018250295.1 Spathilepia clonius
AAAAAAGGTTGCAACCCCTTTAATGTCCCACTGCTGGGAATGTGTATCATCCCAGAAATGGGAAAGACCTGAACAATGCCAATATCCTTCATTGTTTTAAATAGTAATTATCATTACTACGTATTTACATAAATAATAATTAGACATTAGAGAGAATTTTCTGTTATAATTAAAAAAATAAAAATAAATTGTCCTACCCTATTAGTATTTTTACATTGTAGTAAATTCCGTATTTATCTAGAAAAAACGTTTTCCGTAACAAATATTACTACTGCCATCTTGTAGGGAGTAGCGGAACTAAATGAATTTGGTCTGTAAAATTTGCTCATGTTTTACGGTTGTATTTGTAATAAATTCTTCTTTTTAATGCTTAATTCTTTTTATGGATACAATTTAATATCAAACTATTTGAAATAATGATTGTGTATAACAATATTATAAGAGAAGTAGCTCTACTGCCATCTCTTGACGAGTAGTCGAAACTACGTATCTAATAAAATATTTATGGCGAACAAAAGTTACTGTGTTACATAAATTCCGTACACCAACCGAAAATCGACTTTGTGCCTTTCGGACGAAGTGAGAAATCCCCAGAAATCAATATACCGAGAAATAACATTGATAAAATATTTAATACTCGGAGACCTGAAATAGGTGTATCGCCGTTGCAATAACAGAAGAGAAAAATTATGTATAAATAAGTACAAATATTTATAGGAAGGATAGCCGGTATCCTAGTAATTATCTAGACAGCTCAAAAGCAGAAAGAAAACCGCTGCAACAATTTAGAGTCAACAGAAAGTTTTGTTTGACGAAAAAACGTTACCTTTGCTTTGTGGAAAAAAATAAAAAAGTCCACGACTCGAAGTTATTACACCGAAATTACTCTGAACTTTAGAGCGAGAGGTGTTGTTGGAGCGAGACGGTTACAGTCTCTCTGTTCAACCCGTTAGCGATAGAGAGGAATATACATCGATATAGCATATCCTACGCTCAACAATAGTTCGCTTGGATTGCGTACACGGTGAAACGCAGTGTCGGTTTCTGAGAGAATCGTGTTAGAGTGTCGTGCACAGTGCTGTCTGTGCGCGGTGTTGGAAAACGGTGTTCGTGTCGCTGTCTGTGTACAGAGCAGAGCAATGCGGATCGCTCATGTGTGCGTAAGACGGAGGGTTGGTACGGATGCTAGTAGTAAGGTCTGCAAAAGAATTTAAAATTTATTCATTTACAAATTTTATTGTAATTACAATAATTTTACACGACAATTCGCATATTTTGTTACAAAACTAAATATCATCTGACAACCCGCGTGGCGGTGATTTCATCATACCGTTTTTACACGCAATGCATTCCAAGTTCGATTCCTAGACAGATATCTAAATGATGAATTTAGAATACTGTCCTGGGTCTGGGTGTTCGTACATCCGTGTCTGTGTGGCACCCACGACAGAGAATCCTAGCGTGGAGCTGCGAGTATAGAAGTATTTTTAAACTGTGTTAAATAGGAAACAAGTAAATATCTTTGTTCTAAGACGTCTTACTACCAATTTCTCTACAGACCTCTCAAACTGAGAGCAAACCCTTGCCCAGCAATACGATAGTTACATATTAAGGATGATTGTGATAAAGTTCATTATCTTATTAACCAAATTAATCATTAATATGTTTTGTTCAAAAACGTGATTATTACAAGAATTTTTACAAGCTTTTATTTAACCTTCTTTGTTGTATGTATGTGAGGTTCAAATCTTTTTGATTGAATTAAACTGGTTAACCCTAACGATTGAGCTAAAATGCATACACGTTTGCTATAGATGATAATGCATAATAGCTTAGTGACGTCATCTTAAATCCAATATGGACGCCCCAAGATGGCGATCTATTCATTTTTTATGATATGGGTATCAAATGAAAGGGATTTTTGAGGAGAATATGAAAAACATGATCTTACTAAAAAGCTTGATTTTAAAAGCTTTTTTTATTAATTTATTTATTTTTGTTTCATATTTGAAGGTGATTTGCTTAAATTATACTTTTAAATCTTTAAGTATTACTTTCGTAAAAACTAAATTGTGTGTATAGGTCTCTATATTGATTATATTTATTTTTATTGATTATGATAATTACCCTCAATCATTAATATGAGCATTTATCCTTCTTCCTATTACAATCCCACTGCTGGACAAATTCCTTTCATATTGAGAAAGGCTTAAAACTTTAACCACGCTGTCATCAAAGTACCCAATAAAAATAAATAAAATGAATATTTAATACAACCAACATCCTTTCACTTGCTATCCGTACAACTAATCTCCGCCACCCTCCTATAATAGGCCATCTCCTCGTTGCCATGGCAACGTTCAAAATGGCCGCTCTTCCCCCTCCCGTCACCCGCGCGGGTATATATACGCGCCCTCCGCTTCTGCTGTTCAGAGAGCCAGTACCATTTGTCGCGTGCGCACGTACTTTGCGTTTTCAATATCAAAATTTTCGACAATTTAACACCCAATTCCTACACCTCCTTATTTATTTTACTCCAAATAAATCGTCTGTTTTTTTTCCTTTTCGTTTTATTTTTTTATTTGTTGCGTCATTTTGATTTTCTCCTATTTCTGTGTGGTGGAAGCGGCAGCTGTTGAAGGTAAGTCGTTATAACCGATTTTAACGTTTATTCCGTGAAATTGCGCGTCGTATTATTTCCAGCACGTGTTTGAAGGTACTTATCGATTTTCGTACAGATGCGGGGAGGGTAAAAATAACCACAGTCCTCTCGGTGCGTTAACTGAGAATTCACCTAAATGCATTGGCTTAAGGTTGAAAATTGTGCGCGGCGGTTACCTCAGAGGTAGACGGTTCGAGGTGAAAATAATTAACACAGACACAATTGAATAAGAGCGGAATGCTTATTTCTCGACATTTTAATAGTCTTGCAATCTCGTTACTCTGGGGATGCTGTGGTCCAGACAATGTCCGCGGCGAACAATTCCGTTTTATCTCGGAATCCGCGCAGACATCTTTGATTTTGGAGACCTTTGTTAGACCTTTCGGTTTTTGAGTCAACATGGCGATAAATGGAGAAACGTCTCGCTTTTAAATTTGTACTTCATTAACAACTTAAAGATTATTATAGCCATTGATAAGATTTGGTCTTTAAACATAATCTTTCTCTACAAAAACATTTTAAATATGTTTCAACAAAACTGTGGGATCTTTAATAAATGCCTCTTTTACCGTCTTAATTTTCATCTTTGTCAAAAATTCCCTTTTTGACGAAATTCAACCTAATTTTGTCAGCAAGCTACCAAGAAGAAAAGACGTTCAGCATTTTGTGACAGATTATTTGCCGCCAAATAGTCTACAAGGTAAGGTAAGGTTACAGGAAATCTGGAGAACTTGAACATTTCTACGAGTATCTCAGCATCTACAAAGGGTAACTGTAGTATTTCAATGGTAATATGTAAAGACGTTTTAAAACTATTTGCAGTTAAAAGAACTCTTCATCTTTCGACAGCATCAGATCTATTTTTGTCTGATAGCAGTGCTACTGCAATGTTCTTTGAAGTGCTTATTTACTATTTCATCGCTTCAGTATTAATATCAGGACTTATAGTATATTTTACTATAAAGGTCAACAACCTGCAGTCCATCTGATATTAAGAAGTATGTGTGTCATTAAAAGCAATTCTTGCAAACGTTTTTAGACTTGCATCTTTCTCATCTTTGATTTCTTCAGTGCAAGAATACTAAACTAGTTCTAGCACTAATTAAGTTAAATCTAAGGTATTATCTACTTTAATATAACTTTGCTGTATTTAAACAAGTCTAGCGTCGATTAATCGGGTTCTTGATTATAGTTTACATGAAAGAACCGTTTTTAAGTACATCGTGGTTTATTTTTATAAGATCTGACTATTCGTCTATGTCGATAGCTCCATCAGTATCTAAATTTAAATCATCTTTTGATAGAGTTCTTGTGACAACTACAATTCCTTGTAGTATTAACAGACGATCTTCAGCTTAGGTTTTGTCAAATTTTCTAACTCTTCCGTTTATATTATCATGGTACGCTATTTCATTACAATTATATCCAAAAATTGTAATATTTTCATAATCATAGAGGATTTATTCTCATAATTTATTCAGAGAATTCCTCATTCATGATAGATTTTATAAGTATGATTTTTTCAATCATAAAAATAATTTTATGATATTTTCATTTTCGTAAGTAAGAAGGCACAACTCCTTCCTGAAACTCCATGATTTAAACCAAAAGTGAATTAAATTCACTCCTTTGTTTCGATTTTGGAAAACTTCTTCTCCTCATTAGGAATTATTTTTAATACTTATTTCACTATCTTCGATTATGTTCTATGCAATACTTTGCCACCGTATATATTATTTATTTAACTTATATATTTCTTTAACTTCCATATCAATTTCTCTTCAATATCTATATCAACTGTTGTTTCCTTTTTGATATGGACATATCTTTGTTAAAACTTCATGAATAACAAAATTGAGTGCGAACTATTTAACTAATTTAAAATGCATCTTTTAATTGTTGTATATTAGTATCTTTAACCAAATTTTGAATACCGTGAAATCCCAAGTTCTTATCTTAACCTTGGTTATTATAAAACCATTACTTATCTGTGCTTTCATGCAACAGGTGAGCCTTTTTTCTAACAGAATTGCTCAAAAGAGTCTCAGAGTTCATTGAACCATGATAAACTCTTATGTTTAAAATTTTGGGAGTTTCTCTTTCATCATTTACACAAGTTTCTTTAGCAGATTACATAATAGCAGATCTATAACCTTTGGCAAATCTAAAGTCAGTAAACCTATTAAAAGTTCTCTTGAAGCAACTGCCACGCCCATTTCTGTAGCCCTGTTATCTTCTGATTCCGAGAGTGTGATACACAAGCCTCCATCATTTCAACTTTGTTTTGGGTAGAAATGAAGCTGTACTCAACTTTAAAGAGCTCCTGTTCTATTCAGATTTGATGACAGTCAGACTGCTATATAGATTCAACGTCAGTTGCATTGTAACTTCTATACGTTTGACATGTTATTTTTGCTTAAATTTCATTTTGTAAATTTGTTAATTATAATCACAACTGTATACGTATATTTTTAGAAATCGTTGGAGCAGATAATTAAGCAATCGTTAGAGCAAATTTCTTCCTAAAAATCTTCTTCATTATTACTGAAACTTCTCCAGAAATTTGTTCTAAAAATACAACTACTGAAATATTATTATCACATTTAGGTTTTCGACTATGGCCCATTTTTCTCGCATAAAAATCGTTTAAAATACCTTCTTTCTAGCATTTTTGTCAGCATTACTATATAAAATATCATTTCCGACTTCGTAACTACAAAATTTATCTTTTTACGTTAGGTACTTATTTCATTATCTTTCTTTCTTTTTCCCCTCAAATCACCGGTACAAAGATAGAAGGAAATTTAATAAGACGTACAGTAATATTTTACACAATTAATTTGTCTCCTAATCCCTGAATATCGTGAGTAATCCTGATCTTCTCTTTCTACGTAATCTTTTATATCTTTTATCCTTATTAAGTCTATATAATGAAATTAATTTTGTTCGTCTGTTTATAAAATCTATGTTTCTTATTCCAAATTAATAATAACTTTAAATACGTCATTAAAATGTGTTGGGCTGCTTCGTGGTCCGTCTCTGGAGGTTCTACCGCCAAATATTAAGTGATCTAAATCTATTAGCGTTAGAATTTGTGCGATATTCGCAATTACCATATTATTCTGCTTGGTTTTAATAGTTTTGATACTGTTGTGGTTTAAAGTCTTATCAGTTTCTGCTTATTCATACGAGTCTTTTAAAACAGTCCATAATTTTGTTTGTAGCTGGTCATAGATATGTCTCAAGGACTAGAATATATCTGTCTCTCTATCTATATCTCATATTACTGCGTTAAGGATATTTGTTTTGTACTGAGACTTCTTTAAGAAAGTTGACAAACAATGTATGGAATCTACATATTCAAACTTGGCCAGCGCGGCGAACTATGACCTGAACCTCACTTACCCTTGTGGGTAACGCGTGCCCAGCAACTGGAGTAATGGTTAACGGCGACTACGTTTTGCCAACCAGTCTAGAGAATCATAATGATTCCTTTCTTCAGATCAAAGTACAGTTGCTTTGCGCCTGACATGGGTACAC
The DNA here is from genome assembly GCA_018250295.1 of Spathilepia clonius. Taxonomy (NCBI): domain Eukaryota; kingdom Metazoa; phylum Arthropoda; class Insecta; order Lepidoptera; family Hesperiidae; genus Spathilepia; species Spathilepia clonius. The sequence goes on from DWRA01004525.1 coordinate 6,203, forward strand.
TGAATCTACCATATTTTCCACTTTTTATGTTTTTAATTTAAGATTGAAAACCAAAAATGAGTTTAAGACTAACGAAATTACTAATTTAATTCCGCTTCAAAAAAAGCTTTGTTTGCCATTTTGCACCTAAATTTTCTTTTACATTATTTCATATTTCCCAAATAAATCATGTTGCCTTATTTAAATTCCTCAGCCAATTTTTTTAAATCTTTTAATACTCAATTTCCATCCTGTTTCTTTCATTTTTTTTCACTTTAGATTTTATTCAAGAATTTCCCCAGTTTATATCAATTATTTCCCCAAGACAAGGAATTAGTTTTTAATATCTTAGGCATCTGAAATCTTTTTTTTCTACTTATAGTTCATTATTTAGAGTTCTAATAAAAAAATGAACCACATTTTCTTCTCCATTTTTTAAATTTTATTTAAAAATCCTTTCATAAACTCCGTATTTCCGAATAGTTCGCATTGTTAGTCTGTTTGCATTATTAAACTTAGTTTCCTTTTCAATATGAAATATTTTCTTTTCAATATGAAATAGTTTCTTTTTTAATATAAAATATCTTGGATATCTTTACACTATCTTTTCAATGCTGTAGCTCGGTATTCAGATGAAAGTTAAACTTGACTTCAGATGTTTTTAAAAATTTATTTATAAGTTCATGTGAATTTTGAGTCGCTGTTAATTAAAGATTTCTGTAGACGGGCCTGAAAAAAACTTGGTGTAACGATTCGGTCTATTTTCAAAATTAAATTTTAATTTAGTTCCACGTTTTCTTAATTAAGCTTAGCATTAACTTTGTCTATATTAAAAATATATTTGTTTAAAAATACTTCTTCACGAAATTAAAAAAAAAGTTAATAATATTTTTCTTCTCTTTCTGAGTATTTTTTTTAATTAAACAAAGAATGTTTTTATAATATTTGTTAAAAAAATATATACTAATATTTTTTAAATTATGTTCTCACAGTAATTTCTCATCTGGCTTCTCATTTACTTTCATTTCCTTGCTTAATCATTCAGATTCTGACAAGAAGCTTAATTAACTCTAAGTTTATTAACTAAATAAATTGCTTTTCTCATTAATCTACTCAATCCTTTTATTTAATTACGTTAATCTGTTAATATTGAAGCTTTTGAATGTTGCCGGCCGGTCATTGTCGATATTAATAAGAATCTTTAAAAATAGAAAATATTTTTTAAATGTTTGTTACATTTTTATAATGAAAATATTATTCCTCATTTTTTATAATTTGAGATTTGTCATAAAAATTTATACTGTTTAATAATCTAATTTATTTATTTACATACAATCTGTTTCATACAAAGTAACTTTAAAATATGAATTAAATTTATTTGTTTTTTTTATTTTTAAATTTTAACATGTTAACATCTTTTTAATTTTAAATATATCAAGTTGATAAAATTTTATCAAAGATATTGATTCTTATTTTCATTCGATAAAACGTAAGTTTTATTTGATTTTCTTTTTATAAATTGTTTAAAAATTACTGACGGTATTTTAAAACTCTTTTTGAAAAACTTTTTTTTAAATGCCTTGTTTCTATATCATTTATATTTTATGTTATATAGAGTAGGGTAACCAAACTTGTAGTTCAAATTTTCGGGATAATAACACTCAAAATGCTGAACGAGACTAAGACCAAAAGACTAAATTAACTTAAGATAAATTACTAAAAAAATCAGAACTGAAAAATAGTGAAATCTTTTTACAATACATGTTTCATTTCTTAATTGCATTTAGTTTCTATTCTTAGCTGAGACTAAGAAAATATGAAATGAAATTGATTAACAATATTAATTGAAAATTTCTAAGCGTGGCGGAGGTCGTTATACCTTACACGGAAAAAGTTCTAGATTCGATCCCAGACCAGGCAAATATCTAAGTGACGAATTTAAATTTTTGTTCTGGGTTTGGATGTTTATGTAGGTATTCGTCTTTGTGTGCGTCCATGGCACCCATGACGCAAGGAATCCTACTATGGAGTTGTGAGTGTAGACAGCGTCTTTTTGTAGAAAGCGTCTTTTTATTTAGGGTACTGTCAAGAAAGGCAAGACTACCATCAAGCTTGCGTTTCCTATTTCTACATTAAAAAAAACATTATCCACGGAATATCCTGCACTAACGGTACGGTTGGTCACTGTACAGAACGCCCGTCGTGCCCAGCTACCCCAATTTCCCCTTGAGCAAATTTAATATACTCGTAACAGGTAATCTGGGTACGATGGGGTCTGGCTAAATTGGTTTTTGAAGTTACACTTTTTGGTGCGTTCGGGAAAAATGGTGAGTTATTACAATGCGCGCGCATTCCGACATCTAAAATCGACACCATAACTGTTAAATGCCATCTTGTTTGATTCCTCATAAATAGGTTCCTTACACGGTTTCTATCTTTTTTACAAAAATCTTTTATATACCATCTTTCAAGAAATAGCCTGAGTTACTTAAATCATCTTTCACTTATTAAAAATAACAAAATTCTCTGATTTACATAAAGGAACCATAGTCCTGAAGAGCAAATCATTTATTATTGATTACTTCAAGAAGTTTGTCACGCAGGTGCCCGCACGCGTGACTTTGCATGCGTGAGTAAACTCGCTGTAATCTATGATTGATAAGAATGCATGATAAAAAAAGATAAGAACATAATGTATGAAACGTAATTCAAGACTAAATTCACACGCGGATAAGAAAACTGCGTGACAAAAGGTACTAAGTCAAAAAACATGCAACAATAGTATTCAAATAGAAGTAGGTGGTAGAACTCTTTGGGGTTCGACTCTGAAAGCACCTCCGCCACACCTATTTCTGCCTAATAACAGCAGTGTTATGCGCTGCTGTGTTCTGGTTTGAAAGGTGTGGTAAGGGAGACTTACTTATCCGAGGCATTCTTAGTCCTCAGGAGTAGCATCTGTGGGCGACCCCAGGTAGGATTGTAGTCTTATCTGGGGTAGATTACAGATGTCCATGGGTGGCAGATGCCAATAACCACCAGGTGAACTGCATGCTCGTTTGCTACTCCATCAAATAAAAAAAATACGAGCAATAGTCGAGCTGGCGACTGGCGCCGACAGTCGGTGACAGTCGACGGCGATTGACAAAGTTTGCCGAATGGTCGGCGTGGACTGTTGCTGTGTATTAGCTTAATGTCAGTGTGTGTTACTTACGCAACACACCTATCTCTTCAGGTTTTGTATTTTCTGTAGAAAAATAAAATACCTATGTGTTTTTAAAAATATTAAGGAGCGAACCAGCATCTGTGATCAGGTAGGAGTATGTTACCTGGGGTTGGTTAAAAATGTTCATGGGCGGCAGTGGCCACTTAATCAGGTGGACTGCATCTTTATTTTGTTATTTCTATCACAAAAGAAAAATATAGGCCATACAACATTCAAAAAACATTTTTTTTCTCAAACTGTCGGAAAATACACAAGTCTATTCTAAATCGTTGCCTCTTAGTTTGAAATGGCTAACGTTTGCCGCGAGGTTCGGTAGAGTTCGTGAAAAATGTCCTCAATGTAGCGCCGCTTTAGATGCCACAAACTAGAGTTTGAGTGAGACAAATGGCTCGGTGTCGTGTAGGTGCTGTAGAGACGCCGGTTTAATATGTCATGAACTCATTACGGTCCCACTGCTGGGCGTGGCTCTACTCTTTGAAATTAAATATTTTAAATAGAGTCAGGCATTAAATTAGTTCTCAGAGGTAACAACGCATCTGTGGTCGACTTCAGGTAGGATTCTATTCTCATCTGTGCTTGATTACAAACATCTATGGGAGGCAGTTGCCACTTATCATCAGGTGGACTGTATGCTCGTTTGCTACTCCATCATTAGAAAAAAGTATAATTAAATCCTTCTTTTTTAAATATAGGCATTTTTTCCAAACCAGCCTGTATTTAAAACTAGTGTGTTTTCGATTCCGAAGGCATCATCGCTACCCCCACTTCTACATAGTAACAGCAGTATTCGAGTTTGAAGGGTGTGATAAGGGAGATATGCTTATATGAGGCATTCCAACTTAGTCCTCACAATGCGTCTATGACCGACCTTAAGTAGGATTTTAGTCTTATCTGAGGTTGATTACAGTCTATAGGCGAGAGTGGTCATTTACCATCAGGTGGCCTTAATACTCATCTGCTACTTCCATAATATAAAAAAGATAAGGATAAGATAACGGTATAGTTCTTACGTAGCAACGTTGCTATTAGACAAAGTTCTCTAAATAGATAAGAAATGAATCATTACACACGTCACATTGAATTTTAATTAAAAAAAAAAAAACAAAATAAATAACAGTTACATATGAAATAAAAATAAATATTCAGCTACGAATTGTATAGAGTTTTTTGTATTAGTATTAATCGGCCACATATGTCACACCACGTGCTCGGAAGGGTCAAGGTGTTATTACGTATCGACAAAGAAATTAACACTGCTATAGTATTTATTTTAACTCGTTTTAAATTTGTGTTATAAACCCCTCCATAAATATACCCACAATGTTATGAACTACTCAATAGACCTACCCACACAGTAGTGGA
>DWRA01004526.1:0-10766 GCA_018250295.1 Spathilepia clonius
TCGGTGACGCGAACCGAGGATTTTACCCTCTACCAAAACGCTCAACGCGCCTAAAGAAGTTTTCACTTCAAAAAATAATATAAGACTCGCAAGCAAATCCGTATGTTTTCCGTTACAGTTAATGGTGTTAATTACTAATGTCTACTACGCAAATAACTTTGAAAAATCCATGCCTGGCATCCGAACCCCGGACTGTAGGATGCGATAGGACAAACTTCAAAGCACTAAATATATAGTAATGTTTTATATATATAAATAAAATAATATTCCGCAATATATACTTCGTTAACGAATTTTCTCATATACTATTTGAGATTTGCAGAAAGATTTATGCATTTTGTGGCAACTAACGATAATTTATACAATACGACAAATTTCGACTGTCCAATTAATTCTCAAACGGTTGGCTACTGCATGGAACGTAGTACGCAGGTCACGGAGTCATCTTCAAGATTTTATCTCTACTTTTTGAAGTACTGGTAGTTTTTGAATGTAGAGTATTGTGTGTGTACGTGTTTTTATTAGGCTCTGTCCAAACGTAGTTTCTGTTTTCACACGATTACACTAACGACTAATTTATAAATTGACAAAGTGACTAACATGTAGTTATAATATTAACTAAATTGTATTAACTAACGGGCATGCAGTTCACCTGACGGTAATCTATACAAATAAATAATTGAAATGTCTCTTCGTAATGTCAAAATGACAGTTTTTTAATGATTACGTATAAAAGTGTATACGGTATATAAGAAAAGCACAATTATGAAATGTTATGTCTATCAGTCTGTATGTTTGAGATCGACATCTCCGTCAAAATCGGTGCCTTACGGGACATTCGCTAGCAGATAGCTAATGTTATAAGGAGTAATTTAGGCTACTTTAGTTTTAGAAAATATATTAGGGTTCCGCAGTGAAGAAATTTAAGCCTATTAAATGTACCGCGCGCCCTATTTTGTTAACATTGAAGGTATATTTCGGTTATATGTGCGTCTTGTTCCATGTTTTAATCGCGGGCGAAACCGAGGCGCGCGGCTAGTCATATTCATATTAAAGATATTCTGACCGTGAGGCTAACTAATATTATTAATATAACTCGATTATTGTTAGTAAAACGTTTTTTGCACACTTTGCGACCAGTAAGAGTACCAGGAGTGAATACTCGTGTAAGAGATTTGCGATTCACGACCTACCACAAAAACGTAGATTTATATTTAGCTACATACATTTCGCAAGTCCGTTATTTTTAACTAGTTTAGATTCTCGCACGTTAATATTTGATCTATCCCAATTTTGCGTATCAAAGATCGAAATTTGACGGTTTCTATTAAGCAAAAGTTGTCAAATGTCAATATTTGATAGGGTTAGAGAGAATAAAAAAAATATAATTATATTTTCGTTATAAGTACTGTATGCATTATACAGTAAAATCCATTATTTTGACATTACAAACATGCACACTACGTTTATTTATTTATGTAGATATACTCGTAAATACCTTACAAAGTACCAGGCACGCATAAACACCAAGAAATTCGCGGAACATGACCTACCTCAGTAAAGTACTTAAGTCTTAACTACTATTTTTTATAAACGGTCGTCCTCTTTAAAGATGAGTTACACAACGCAGGCGCGGCGTCACAGATTTCCCCGGACACCGCCGAAACTTTCCAACGCACTCCTGGGGACCGCGGTATACAATATGTCACTATTATTTTTATTTTATTTTTTATGTCTAAGTTTTTTTTGTTTTCTTTTTGTGACCCATTTGAATTTGTTATTAGACTTTGTCCTATTTTATGTGTTGGATGTAAATTCAAATTTAAAGTGATGTGACACCGTAATATTAAGGAAAATTAAAGTGTTAAAAATATCCACTATTTAGTTGCATATGATTATAAGCTTCTTCAGAACCAACTTGTAGCATTACCAAACAGACAAATATTAAATAATACTTGTCAATTAATTCAAATATTTATTAACAACTATTTAAATGTATTCATAAAAACCTATTAAAAATATATGAATACTCTCATATTACGACTTAGAAATCATACAAAACGAATATTTATTAAATATACAGATACATCCCTAATAATGGTACAAATATATTGCTAATAATGGTAAAGTTAAGAACAGATTCACCAATCCAGTAGCGATTTGTATTGGCTAAGTACTAGATTTAGTATTTAGACAAGAAAATCGCCACATCTTCGTGAAGAACATAATAAATATTGACAGATGACAGTAAGTGCTACCACATTCTAGAGTCGAGCGTACATTTCGCAACCTATAATCAAGTATTATACATTGCATTGTATCTTTTAATTAATAAAAGTAATGACACATTTAATTAATTATAGAATAGTACGTATTTACGTAATTTGTGTGTGCGTGTGTGTGTGTGTGTGTGTATAAAAATATAACAAGAAAAATGATGATACAATAACTTATTTTTCATGATCTTCTGAATGCAATTATTAAAGAAAATAGTATTATAACGATCATTTATCAAGCCCTAGATGTATACCAGGTCTTTGAACTTGAAACGACTTGGACTTTCAGTTAAAGAAAATGAATTTAATGCAATATTTATTTTCTGCTCGTTTGAATATTCTCTATATTTTGATCAGTCACAAAAGAGACTTTTGCCCGACACTGAAACATAAAAACGATAACAACTATTTTGATTAGGCCTTTATAGACCCCTGTTCAAATACACAATCTGTAAAAGGCTCCGAATTGTTCATACATTTTAGACTTTGGTTACGAAGATTATTAAAAAACAATAGAATAGAAATAAAATCCTTTAGTGGTATCCATAACTTCTCATTATTACTACTTATTTTCTACGCATGTTAGTAAACTTCCAGCGTATTCTAGTAGCCAGTCGACACACATAGCGTTGCGAAATGCTGCGCGCCGTCTGGCACCGCGGTCACCACAACACTGATGTTGTTCGTCTGATTTAGTCGCGTTACGACAAATATGTAAACATACAGAGAATTGAAGGGATACGATATGAACATACAATTAAATGAACATTATATATTTATGGAACTATGTATAATATATAATGTATGGTGTTAGGTAGGGTATACAAGCATGGTGTACTTTTAAGTATTTTATTTCTATATTATGGTGTATTTACATTTGCAGATATCGTACGTATCAAAAGCGATCCGTGGAAAACAAAATCACATCATACTATACAATTTGCATGGACGTATTTATATCTTTCGTAAAACGACCGCGCGAGACGAGCCGTGCCTGTCAAAATATTGTATAGAAAAATATTATTTTGTTTGATAGGATACGTTCAGTGTCCTACAATCAGTACAATTACAATGTAATCCTACAATTATGACCTCATTTATACTATAGAGTATAAAGTAGGATTGCAGTAAAGAGTTAGTATCTTTAATATTGTAATAAATTAAATAGATGAACTGTATTGAGTAAATCTATTTAAAAATGAGATGATATAAATAGTTCGATTTTATATGCCATTGTAATATATAAAAACCAAAAAAAATATGTTTGACTTTAGAAGTTCCAAACATTTATAAAAATTCAAAAATATAATGTGTATAATTCTACAAAAAGAAATTCAAAAACAAACCACTTAAAACCCAAAATAAGACGGCGTACAATTTAAAACAGAACGTTATGCTAATTATCTATTTTGACCATAAATATTAATAACAATAAAGCATTCGCGCATAACGCCGTCCAAAACACAAAAGGCATATTAACGAAAAAAAGTGAAAGTCTGCTCGCTCACCCACACACGTGCACGCACAACCACATAAACGCGTGTATATTGTTTGAATATCTCGCCGGCGTTTGTATTGGAACCTTATTAGGTACTTTACATTAAAGGTGGTAGAACCCTTTGTAGTTCGACTACGTACTACCACCACGGATATTCTTCCTAATAACAGTAGTGTTAAGCGCTGCTGTTTTGGTTTAAAAGGTATGATAGGGGAGACATACTTATCCGAAGCGTTGCAACTTAGTTCTCAACTGACGCCATGTTCTCCAGGCCGATCTCACGTAGGACTAATCCTATCTAGGGTTGATTATATGTAGTTGCCCATATGCGGCTATAGGCTTACCATCAGATAGATTGCATACTCCTTTATTACTTCAATATCTAATAATTTTAATATAATAATCGTAAGTCGTCGTCATTTTATTATAGTCCCACGGATAAGCATGAGGTAATAAATGAATAAAATAAATAAATAAATGAATCAATAAATGAATAAAATAAATAAATAAATGAATCAATAAATGAACAAAATAAATAAATAAATGAATCAATAAATGAATAAAATAAATAAACAAATGAATAAAACGAATAAATAAAAAAAATCGCTTCATATCCATTGATATACGCGATAAATAGATAACCTCTTTCATTTGGGAAGTCGGTAAAAAATGATTTAAACGAAACCTGAATAATGCTCATAATTGAAGCCATTATTAATATAAGCCTAATAGCATTTGAAAGGCTCAAGAATGCCTAGTACTTTCACTTATCTATTAGCAGAATCCAATTTGAAAACGCTTAGCCTTACAAGGTCAATACAAGTGATGATTGACAGACATCTACTTTTTATGAAATTGATAAAGGAAATTAGCATGCAGCGTCTGATTTTGAGTGGTCACTACCGCTTGCAGTCAGCTACGGATAGAGTTGAAGACTTCTGAGATCGGCTATAGCTGTGTGAACACAAGGACTAAGTAAAATATTATATATATATATAATAACTATGTAATACTAGTCGAGACTTTCCTATTAAATCTTTCCTTTTAAACTAAAATACACAAATACTATACTACTATACCAGATAGAGACGATACGGAAACAAGTGATTATTTGGCTGATAAAACTGCGTGGTCTGAAGTAGCTCCAGCTCCACTTGTTCCTTTAACATAAGATAACTTTTTATGTAATTTTGTTTCTTTATTTTTGTTTATTTAAAAGATGCGTGTTAAGGAGTTTCTTTCGCCGCTTCTTCTCCATAACGAATCACCTTGTGAAGTGGTGGTAAATACATGACGTCCAAAAAGAATTCTGTAAAGGATCTACTGAACTGAATTGAATATAAAAAATTGATTTTGATAAACTGAATTGTGGGGAAGGTGCCTCGGCAGTCGAACCACACAGAACTCTTCTATTTAAAGCAATACATTCGTTGTAAGCAGTGTCGGACTCCGGAGGGCTAAGAAGTTCTAGCCTCTGTCACCCTCGTCCCCTGTGACATTGCAGGGGGAGGCAAATTTACTAGTGACAGCAGTGTGACAGTAATGGGTTGACACCGACTTACTTGTGCGTACTCATTCTTATAGGAAGTCCTTCTTTTCGCCATCAATTTTCAAAAGGCACGTCCAGCCCACTCAAGCCCCCGTCAAACGAAAACCCTAGATTTTGAAAAGATTTTTACATAACAACAATCCAATAATACAAATAAATGTTAAAAATTATAAACCGAATCGTGATTTAATGTGATTCATGAAAAAACTGTCAACACGAAAATCCTCTCTCAATCCGACAAGACGTAATGACTATTAACCCTGCCGGATTCATTTGTTATTAATGATAATGCATCGAATCTTGTTCATTTATTCATTCGTTTGTTTATATTTATAAATCGATTCATAAATATTGAGGATCATAAAACGAATCGTAAAATCGGTGATTATTACATGGATAACATTTCACATGATGATAACACGATTCATTATGGCGAATAAATCTACTGGATTCCTATGTTATATTAATAATTGTTTTGTTATATTAATTAATAATTGTTATTAAACTATCCATTAAAACCTATTATATAGTCATTTCTTAACCAAATGCCGGTATAATGCCACTTGTGAAAAAATTGACACGGAGTAAACCTTTCATAACGAAAAACGATTCATTAAATAAATCCTGATGGATTCATATCCGAATGGATTCATATTTTTGTCTAACTGTCGTATAAATTACAAAAGGAATAAAATTGAAACTGCATTGTTATTTTGTAATAGTAAGTGTCTAATTGCTGATCCGTTTCAATATGCGGGCTATGCACATGGTTCCGGGTTCGACCCCCAGCAAGCAGATAAGCAAGATGAGTTTAGGTATTGTTTTGCGCTTTGCACTAATGTTTTTTTGTCATATGAGATTACAGCAACAATTGAGCTTGCAGTTCACATTATGGTCAGTGGTAACTACCGCCCATCTGACGAACTCGAAATAGAAATTGTTCTTGAAGCCAATCACAGATGCGCCAAGATAGACCAAGATAGTCGGTTCATGCCAGACAGCCTGAATCCACACCCTTCCATTAAAACAGGACAAGTTAAAGACAGAAATAGGTGTACATCTTAACTCCTACTAGTACTTAATAGTACTACTAGAGTAAACTACTTTACACATTTACGACCACAGATCCTCGTAAACCTTCCAAAGATTTACTTAACTATACTCTTACTATTTTACTAATAGACATTACTAGTAGTATAGTACTACTAGAGTAAACTACTTTACACATTTCTGTCCACAGATCCTCGTAAATCTTTCAGAGATTTAAAAACACAGGGATACAAGAAAGAGATAGTATATAATTCCAGTGGTTGAGAAAGAGACGGCAATACTCCATTGTTCCTTAGAAACACGAAGGTGAAATAGTTAAAATCAACAAGTCAATCGGAAGCTTATAAGTAGGGCGCGAAGCGAAAATATTACGAAACAGCAACCGATTATAAACGCTACTCCGTTGAATTAGAGTCGATTACCGCGTGAACGGTTCGCGGCGAAAATGAAAGTTATGAACGATTCGCACAAACGAATTTGAATATAAAATCCACGAGCCCCATAATGTTTGTATGGTTTGTTGTATCACGTGTTTGGCTTTTGTTGAAGACAGTCACGCTTAGCTCCTGTGGGAGATCCAGGAAAAGTGTGATACAAATTGATCAAGCCTCCACGGGGTTTCGTACCAACGAATTATTTTTTTAAAGTTCAGCGCGTTTGGGGAAAATAACAAGAGGGTGTTTTTAATAAATCGACATTTAAAATCGACACCATGAATTTAGATACGTGTCAATATCACAGAAGAAGCTACCGTCAAAGTAATTTAAATATATATTTTTTAAAAACGATACGATATTTATAACAATATTGTGACATACGATTGAATAATATAATGACATACCATCCTCTTTCATATTTTATCCTTTACTGTGGAGAGCAAGTACCGATCTGTTACTCAGGAGATAGGTTACTCTGAACATCTACTTTCTTGCGATGATCCCATTAAAATTGGTCGTTTTAGTGTAATTCGTACAAGACGAAGACAGTAATATAACCGTTGTGATATATGGAAACGTAAACAGAGGAAAGATCTACCCTCGTTAACAGTATTCAATCTTTCCAAGTTTTGCCTAAAAATGATTGAAATTTGATAATCATGTGTTTGTTTGTGTCGAAGAAGCAAACGAGCTAGCAGATCACCTGATGGTAAGTGGCAACTACCGCTCATATACATCTATAATGTGTTGACGACCTGCGTGGCGGTACGGTCACCATACCGGTCTGACACGCAGTGGGTTCCGGGTTCGATCTCCGGTCAGACAGATATCTGAATGGTGAATTTAGATTTTTGTTCTGGGTCTGGTTGTTTGTGTATTTGTCTTTGTGTGTGTCCATGGCACCCACGATACAGGGAATCCTAGTGTGGGGCTGTGAGTATAGAAAGCGTCTTTATTTTGTTACTCCTTATATCATCAACTCCTACAACGAAATCATTTTTTTATTATGTATTTTATTTCAAAAGGACTGGACTAATTTTAGCGGGCCTTTCGCTGGCAGATAGCGGATACGAGGAGTAACTTAGGCTTTTAAAAAATGTATTAGGGTTTTCTGAATGTTGAAACCCGTAAAATATACCGTATTTCTTAAAAATGGGTGAAACTAAGCAGCACCACTATTATTGTATCGAAAAGTATGATTTTGTCTGCTAAAGCACGTGTCTGATACGTTGATCGTCTGTAGATATGAACGGCACTTCGAGCTGGCCTTTGTCTCTCAGCTGTTTTAGTATATAGATTAATTCTCCATATATCTGTGAGCTATGGTATCTCTGCCTCCGCTTTTGATAATTATTAAATAATTTAAAATAAAATGTATGATAACGAACCAGAAACGGGAATTAGACCCCATTACAGTAGACCCTATAGATATTACAAACATTTGCCGTGACAGACAAACAAAAAGACAAATTTTAATAATCGTGAAAAAAGTATTAATATGCTTTTGATAAAAAGCACTTATTTGATTACAAACAGACACCACAATTTAATTTGTATAGATGTATGATGATCCAAAATCTTATTATATTAAAATTTAATAATCTATACTCTTTTACTACAATAATTTTATCTAAATCATTATTTTAAGTAACATTATAAATTCCAATTAAATCGCCAGACGTTAATATTTTCACCAAAACCAAACAGTAAGTATATTGTCTTACGAAAAGAATTTCTACTTCGAAACATTAACTTTTTATAGCCGTGTCACTCAATATGGACTCTATCCCCTTGTAATAAGGTGTGTGTATTTAATTGGCTGCATGCTACAGGTCACGTTGTCAACTGAAGCGTAAACATTTAGGTCATTTACACACGATGCGCGTAAAGAAATACGGCATTTAATGCTTCGACTATTTATTTAGTGAAATACCATCAATTTCGTCACGTTCGAGGAGGTGCAGGGTGCGGAGGGGAGTTGAGTGTTTTGAATGAGAATTGAATATGTATTAAATTCACATATTAGTAAATGTTTAAGTAAATATTTACTATTATTGTCATGTTTGTTGTTATATTACAGAAGTAGCAAAGGAGCATGCAGTCCACCTGATGGTAAGCAGTGTAATGGTAATCGACCCTAGATAAGATTAAAAACCTGCTATCAGATCGATCACAAATGCGTTGCTACACCTAAGGACTAAGCTAGAACGCGTCAGAAAAGTATATCTGCTATTCCCTTCAAATCAGAATACAGCAGCGCTTATCACTGATATTATTAGGCAGAATAATATAATGGGATATATGTACTGTGTAATTAATTACAATTTAATGTAATGTAATAATTGTAATGTAATTTGATATTAGAAGTGACAATTTTGAATACCCCAGTGGGTTAGAATAATCATGTATATCGTCTTATTCTGCAAATAAATGATTTGATTTGATTTGATTGAACAGGTGTGGTGGTGCCGTCGAAGGCGAACCATAAAAGGTTTTCGTTTTTTTGTTCTCAGGGGAAAACCTTCAAAAGGTACCCGTGCCCCTCCCACGGCAAGGGTTATGTGGGATTCTTACCGCACTAAAACCTCCCCGGTAGCCGTCCCCGGTAATGTTTACCTCCTAATATAAACATACCTACATTTCCTAATTCACATCAAAGATATTTAAGGTTCCTGCGTAAAATCCGTAAACCCACACATACGCAAAGCAGAACTCAATAAGCACGATGGTATGAATATACAGTTCGGTATATAGAGCTATTGCTTAATCATTACTGCATATTATGGTGACTCTACCTTTGTTTTACAAGTCACGTGTGAATAGTATAAACTAATGTTACGTAAAGGTTCTATGAAAAATATGAACCTGAAGTGGCATGCATGTCGTCTAGTGTAATGAAGGTGGTAGAACCCTTTGTGGTTCGACTCCGTCAGCCCCACCGCCACACCTATTTCTGTCTAATAACAACAGCGTTAAGCTGCTGTTTTCTGGATGAAGGGTGTGGTAAGGGACTTATCTATCCGAGGCGTTTCAAATTAGTCCTCAGGTTGCATCTGTGGTCGACTTTAGGTAGGATTCTAGTCTTATCTGGAGTGGATTATAAATGTCCGTGAGCGGCAGTTGCCACTTTCCAACAGGTGGGCTGGATGCTCGTTTGCTATTCCATTATATAAAAAGTGGTCACCCATGGATTTGTCGAACTTTACATCCTATTGAATTCAAGTCGTACGTAGATACGTTACTGAGAACTAGGTTGGAACGCCTAGTGTCCCTGTCCGGAATAAATAGTGAAATTTGTGCGTAAAAAACAAACACTTGATTTTTTGTTTTTTTTTTGTGTAATGGCGTAGCGAACGAGCTTGCACTCCACCTGGTGGTAAGTGGCAACTGCCGCCCATGGACTTTTGTGATCTACCCTAGGTAAGACTAGAATCCTAACTAAAGTCGACCACAGATGCGTTGCTACCCCTGAGGGCTAAGTTGGAATGCCTCGGATAAGTCAGTCTCTCTTACCACACCCTTCAAACAGGAATACAGCAACGCTTGACACTTGTTATTGGGCGGAAATTGGTGTGGTAAAGCTACTGGAGTCGAACTACATAACTACCACCTTCAAATTTACATGGTCGCCTCACAAGCCAGTTAGTATTACATAAATGGGTGTCTACCTTAATACCCTCTAAACCAAATATAACCACTTTTCAGCAATAAAAAAAGCATCCCCATAAATAAAGGGTTGAAGGATTGATAATATAATATTACGTCACTTTTTAAATAAGGAAATTAATTAAAATAAACAATTTGTAAATAAATGAAATCTCAATTAATCATTAACAAATAATTATTACTGGTGATTTAGCATTAACGATTATTAACCGTTTTAAATTAACTTCGACAAAGTAACATAATTATGGTCGAATAATTATAACTTGAATATGATTACTCATTTAAGTGAA
>DWRA01004527.1:0-10765 GCA_018250295.1 Spathilepia clonius
TTGGTTTTTGGTGTAAATGCCATATATATGGACTTTCATATGAATTTAGCAAAAAACAGTTATTTTGACACAAACGGACACTTCAATTGTATTTATTTGTATAGATTTGGGTAAGCGTGTTGTATCACCATAAAAGAGGTTTAAGACAATGGTAGCCTTTGTGACTCGAATTTGAGTCGAGGTAAGTTACATAAATAAAAACGATTAGTTGCAACTTTTAACAAACAAAGGCGTAGCACAAGTTGTTGCACAAGAAAAAATGTTAGTCAATAGAGATAAGTAAATAATATTTTTAGAGTTTAGCAAAGGGAGATCTCCCGCCGGGTTAGGTGATCATGCCCGGGGAGCGGCCGTGCTCCGACAGTCTCCGTTCATAGGTCGTATTAGAAGATGTTGAGGAAACTTCGATAGCGTGATTCAGAATGCAGTGGCGCCATCTCTGGATGAGTTGCGGGAAGTCGCCACATCGAGTATTAAACGATAAATGAAAAATCTAATCTATTATTAACTCATTCCTAAAAATGGAGATGGTAAGTGGTCATCGAGGCCCGTGGACATTTATACCCAACTTAATATAGAGAAGATGCGGTTCCACTTCTGAGGACTAAGATGGCCGATACGTTTATAAGTCAGACCGAATTGAAATTTAAACGATACTGTAGGGTTGTCTTGTTTACAGTTGGCACCTTCGCATCCATATATCTCGTTCAGTGGTGAGATTTATTTACCAAACATGACCCGGCGCCGCTGTTTACGTTACATTTGGTTACACTCTGGCAACTGTTACACCGATATTTTGGCGTAAAGAGAAAAGGGATATTTTCAAATAAAAATTAAGGAGCGCTTTCTACGTGTGACTTCATATACGTATTATTAATTTTGAAGTAGTTATCGAGCTGGTAGTATATCTGATGATAAGTGATCGCTGCCGCCTGTGGATATCTGTGACCAATTGCATATAAAACAAGTTCTACCTGGCGTTGATCACAGATGAATAATGACTCCTGAGGGTTAAGATGGCCTCACATGTCAGCCGGCAACAATACTCGTGCATCCAAATGTAGAACTTCTCCTCGTTAGGAATAGGTGGAAATAGTACCTCCCCCTAATCCAATGGAGAGGCGCATTGAACCATACTGGATCTACCTTTAAAACATTTCACCTGATTTCTGGCTCCGAATAGAATTATATCTCACACTTTGTGGTTCGACTCCGGCACCACCACCGCTACACCTGTTTCTGCCTAATAACAGCAGTGTTGTCTTCTGGTTTGAAGGGGTAGGTAAGAGAGAATTACTTATTCGAGACATTCCAACTTAGTCCTCAGGGGTAGCAACGCAACTGTGGTCGACCCCAGGTAAGAATCTAGTCTTATCTGGGGTGGATTACAGATCTCTATGGACGGCAGTTGCCACTTACCATCAGGTGGACTGCATGCTCGTTTGTTACTATATCAAATAAAAAAAAGTTACCACATCTCTTTCTAAGGTGAAAGTTGTGTTTTTGTGGAAGGATGTGGTGACCATACTTGACTTCTTTTATTAACTTCAAATAGGATTTGGTTTGCATGAACATACTACCGTTGAGGACGAAAGTTTCAACACCTGCGTCTATCTTCTCACACAGTTCAGAGCAGTTCTTAAAAATGTTCTTGTAAGGCAGGAATAAGTGTGACGGTGGGACCACCGCAATCAAACAACGAAGAGTTCTTTCCGTCAAGATAAATCAGGTGAATTTATAGTCTGACGCCCCTATTGCATAAACAATAAATATATACATTGCAAGTTATATTCGTTGCTGTTATTGAAGCATTAGGCGGTGAGGAAAAAAACAAATATTTGGACGCGCGCCGAGGCGAGCCCACGTGAGATTATTTTCACGTTCGCGAAATCCGCACGTACACGTCACCGACGCACGGGAGCGTCACACATGTTCGACAGATTTGGATTCATACCAATTGTTCATGGAATTCGGCTAGACTCTTAAGCACGGCATTATAAGGTTTTATGTAACTCGCTTTGTTAGTTTGTATCAGTGATATAACGAAAATGACTTATTAGTTGAAATCGAAACCGAAAAGTAATCGTCGGTTTTTGTCTTACTTTCAGCCGAAACCGTAACTTTTTAAATATTATGAAAATGTACACTATTTTCTGGAATTTAGATGTTAACGGACTTATCGGAGCAGTTTGACAAGTTACCTCTGTTTCCTCTGTTGAAAGTTTCCGAACGAATGTTTCAGCTAAGGCGAAAGGTTTTGGCCGATTTATGGCCGAATTAGAATTTTTCGCCGAAGCCTCTGGCCGAAACTTGGCCGAAATCGGAATTTGGGTCGGTGGTTCGTTCGCGTTTACTTACGTAAAACTTCAAATTGAATTTTAAATTAGTTAACCTCCAATGATTGATTTGAAATTTGAAATGCGCTGGTCAAGCGCGGGTTGGTCGACTTCACACAACTTTAAAAACGTTTTCTATAGAACTCTTAAGTGTGTACCTGCTTACAGCAATATCTCTCATCAAATGATTACTACGCACTGCTGGGTACGCGTCTCCTCTCAGTGTAATGGAGGTTTAAAACTTATAAAAATAGCTCAGCGGTCATCCATGCCGTAACTGACCGTGATCGAGTTTTGTTACGACATCTTACGTTAATTAGATTTAGTTAAAGGTTACTTTTTAATAATGCTAATGCTCTTTCGGCTTTTATCGCAATTAACACGTTTATATCTTACACGACGTGCGTGACTGATTTATTTGAAGACTTATAACTGTTGAACAAGGTTTGGCATGTTTTGCGGTTATTATTTTTGAATGTTATGAGTAAAACGACCAAGGCAAAACAAACTCGTTAATTTATATTTTGGTACCAAATCGTAATGTTCATAATAAAATTATTCATGAGTATTTAAAGGGGTTTTAAAGTTTGTTTTATATCTACTGCAATTGAAAAATTATCAGGCATATTTTTATTGTATAATAGCTGCTCCGGCGAACTTCGTATCGCCTTAGAATTAAATAATGTGGCAAAGTTAAATTACTCAATTCTGAATGCCACTTATTTGACGGACTTAGGAACTGGTTGTATGGGAAAATTGTTGCTTTTAATATATTCCTAGCTTTTTTTCATATTTGCACACCTTTTAAACTGTCTCTGCACTTGGGCAGAAGTTGCTACTCTGTAGCGCCACCTTGTGGTGTGAAAAATACATATATATATACCAATTTGCATAATAATCGGTACAGTAGTTTTTGAGTTTATCGATGACATACAGACAAACATTCATTTTTATATCTATAGATAGAAATCTGAAAAGATGTACCAGCGAGAAGTGAAGTAGAGATATGTTTTTTTTGCTTTATAACAGCGATGTAACCTTATGGTTTAAAAGGCGTAGTCAGAGTCAAGCAGACATATTAATAAAGCATTTTAACTTATCCTTCAGAAACCACAACGGTCCATATCTGTGATCGGTACTTATATACTAATGAAGCAGTCCTCATGGGAATTGGCCACTGCCACCCATTTGTAATCTACTCCAAATAAAATTATTACCCTTTTCAAAGTCTACATATCCGTTACTTCTGAGGACTAAGTTGGAGTGCTTCGGATAAGTATGTTTGAGTTCTGAGAGTTTGAGAAGCTTAGATCGCAAGACTTGTTAATGTTACAAATAAATAATTAAACCTAATATTGTCACTTCGACAATCAAATACAATGTTGCATACGCTCAATATAACATTCAAAGTCACTGGTACTCAGTGGCAATACTATAAAGACAAAACAATGATTACTTCGACCCGAATAGCTTGGTGGTCATTATGATCTGTCACGTGAAAGTTAAGCATTTGATTCCCGGCCCGGAATATCTCCATATTATTGTCATACATACGAGTATATGTGTAAGTAGTACAAATCGCTGATCACTATGTAAATATAATTAATAATCGACCACTAGTTCCGTTAAATTTTTTGCTTTCAAAAATCTGCTGATATATCAATTTTGTAATTTAAAAATTGCTACTTGGGAATCAATATAATATCAATTCATCTTGGGAACCCTGCCCAAAGACAACGATGTTTTTGATTTTTTATAATAACGTTTTTGTTTTTATATTTTTGTATTTCTTTTTTATACTTATGTATATATTGTAAATATCTTTTTGTTGTGACTATTGTGTATTTTATAAAAGAGTGTGAGTATTACATATATAAAATTTACCTTCTAAAAAAAATTGCAATATAAACGCTGACTTGTGGATGCCGGATGACTTTCATATGAGTCGACCATTTTAGTCGACTGGAGTAGCGTCGATTCTGTGGTGAGTGACGAGGAACTCTTGGTATGTACGGAGTTGGTTACATATTTCCATGACCGGTACTAACGACTTACCAGGCAGACTGCACAGTTGCTATTTTAATCTTATAAAAATATACGTATAAAAGTTATATAGATAATCACATTGCGACACAATTTGATGAAAATTCCTATAGAGCATGAGGAAATATGAATGGAGCTAATTGGACCATCGGCTCATTGAAACATGCGCTGCCGTGCAGTTGGCCGGCGCTGGCGGCGCGGTGCCAGTTGGCGGTCCTCCCCAATCACTGGGGTACATTTTTGAAACGGTCGCAAGGTTGAATACGGTCGGAGAAACTCTACTTTACGCTTCTAATTAGGAACACGTTAATGAACTTTCGTAGCTAGGACTGATGGACTTGCAAAAAACGCGTTTTGACCGGCTTCCAGCTTTTAGTTCCGTAGTGTAATTAGGATATGGATTTTGCAGATTTTGCCACATAAAAATCAAATAATTTATTTTAAATTAAAAATCCATTTCTTAAAGTATCCGATATTTTTGCTTCTTTTTAAAATTATATATATAGCCTATTATAATATGTATGGCATAGTGGCTCCCATACCAGTCTTACACGCAGAAGGTTTCGGGTTCGACCCCTTCTAGGCAGACATATATCATTAATTTGCATTTATGTCATAGTTATCAGTATACGTACTCCTTTTTATGCTTCTATGACTAGTCACAGGAAATTTTACTATGAAATTTTGTGTTTCTTTCCTACCAGTTTCAAAGGCCTTGTGTCAAGTTCACTATACTATAAAAAGTTTCAATAAAATTTTCCACACACGTTTGCAACGTGGCGATAAGTGCTGATTAAAAGTTTCATACAAGTGTAATGAGCGGCCATATTGTTATTGCTACTACTCTAGCGCTTATTAGAGGAAAGCTCAGCTGATATTAAAAATAATCTCGCTTTACATCCATTACGCCTGCGGTCACTAGAGGCGGGCTAATTACTTTAACTTGCTAAATTAATTAGAATTAGATTAAAGTGTGCGCAAGACTTTTACTTAAGTGTTAAGTGTTGAAATTTATCGCCCTAATTTATGAATTTACTAAGTACATAAGTAAAATAAATACGATTTGAATGTTAGTTTATTTCACAACTCAAATTTATAAGCAACGGTTTAAATGTTATATTGTTTAATCCTTTAAAGTAACGAAATCACACAGCCGTTAATTCTGGAGTAACGTCTAGTAATATTAATTATCTATCTAATATTTTGCCTTTTATCTATCTAATGGTTGCAATATAAAAATCTAGTCAGTCTATTCCTTTAAGATGTATGGTCATATATAGATAAATGTAAACATGTGACATATTTTTGTTAGGGCTTGATTAAAACATCAGCGTAATATAAAACATGATCAGTATATTTTAGAACTCTTTAAGCTTCCCTAGTTAGGCTCACGCTAATCTCTCCTGATGGAAGGTGTTGTCAAGATTTTAGATAGAACACGCTTGCTTGGATGAAGCCTATTAATTATGTCTCTGGGAATTATCGACCTATCGTAAAGTATAGCTGTACACTTAAGATATTGAATATTTTTACGAAAATAGTTACAAGACTAAGGTTCAAATTAATATTAGGAACGGTGCATCTTAGGAATGTCTAAATCACATTTGAAGTCTTATTTTGCAATGTCAGAATAACGGTATTTTACTGAATAAATATGAAAGTTCATAGTTACGATACCCATAACAAAACACAATAAGTAATTTTTTGTCTCTTTGTCTGTTTGTACATCTGACTGTTTGTTTGTTTAACGTTTTTGCCGTATCGTACCAATTTTGATGGGACGTTCATTGCCAGATAGCCGATATTGTAAAAATGACTAAGGCTACTTTTTTACTTTAAATGCGGTTTGAATTTTATATTAAATAATTATGTATAAGCAACAATTTAAACCAATATCATGTCCTTACCAGAATTAGATGAATAAAAGAGTTATTTAAATTCTCAACTTCAATTTTAAATGGAAGTGCACAAGAAACAAATCCGTTAGTATTAGAAGAACAATACAACTGTTTACAAATGTAAAATGTATGCTAAATTGTAATTTGTAAAAGAATCTACAGAATTACACAATAGCACAAATTTAAGAGTGACAGTATTTGTATAAATCCAATAATAACCAAAGTATATTTGTATAGCGTAGCTGTCGCACAATCGGAATCTGTCAGCACTGGAGAAGAAAAATAGCGCTCGTGTTTATTTAGCTGATTAGTGACAAGCTATGCAGAAAATAATACTCACAGTCCACAAAAATATATAGCCATCCAACCGCGAAGTGGTCTGACTGAGAAAAGTAAAAAATATAAATTTTGTTTTATATCATAAATTTTAAATTCAATTACAAGGTGTTTTGAACGCTGTTTTTTAACCATTGTCATCAATCCATTACTGTCTCATTGATAGGCACGGTTCTTCTCAGAGTGAGAGGGGGTTTTGGTTAAAATCCACCGCACTGGTCAATTGCTAATTGGTAGACTGCATCCACCCTTGAGGACCTTTTTTAAGAAGTCTCAGGCGTGTATGACTTATCATGATGTTTTCCTTAAACATTAAAACAAATGATAGTTAAGTTATTATGTCTCTTACAACTTAAAAATAGTAAAATAATTTGTTCGGTGGAAGAGTGTCCGTAAGGAGTTATCGAAGAATGAATAGTGGGATGTAAATATTTAAGAAACAAAAAAATAATATTGGTAATGTATAGGTTAGTTATACTAGGCTAATTTTAGCTGTTGTATTAAAAGAAACGACCATAATTCATCTTTTCTTTTTTGATATTCTATTTATTATTGTGTCCAGAAGTGAAGCAGTAGGTGGCTGAATGTAAAGCCGTTTTGTCATCAGACACGATGAGTGAAGCAATTTCCGTCGGTTAAATTGACTCCTCTACGTTTCGCGTTCCATCTAAAATTGGTTATTAGGCCGACAAGAAAGAAGTAATTCGAAGTTGTCAAATTTTAACAATCTGACATAATAGTCACTGGTTTTGATATTTAGGGTTCCAGGTTCGAGGTCTGGTCGAGCAGGTCTAAATAACTTTGATATTTATTCCCGATTTGGGTGTTTATTTTGTTTTGGCTATTTGTGTTTGTTAGTTTTGTGTGTGGTCAAATTATTATGACGTCTATAAAACAGTTATTCCTAATGTTAGATGTAGGAAGTGTAAATTTAATTGTTTTTGTCCCTTCAAATGTTTTTAATTTGTGGCGAGCGTGTTTATTCAATTGTTCTGTTTCGTTAGGACAAATTGTTGAAAGACGCTATTTTAATACTAGATATTAATGAAAAGTTAAGTATTAGTATGTTTTGCGAAATATACGAATTCTGAGTTCATTAAACGCTATTTATTTAAATGAAACTTGAAGCATTTTAAATATAAGGATTAGGTTAAGTAAAAGTCGAAAAGAGTTATATTCGAATGGGAAACTCAATCCGGGAAGCCATTAAGGCGAGACGGGTAGCGGCAGATCACTGTAATTCAAAAGGTCTTCCCCCATCGAGAGGGATCGGCATTTTTGCAGTTGTCACGCCACTGACAAGTCATACAATATCTTACAAAATGAAATAAGTATTCGTTACAAGCACAATATAAATAGTACGGACCAAGTACGTGCTGTTATAGTGAAAAATCATTTTTGGGCTTTATTAACATTATTTAGGTTTTTGGGAGAGGAATTTTCAAAAATACTCTATCATCAATGACCCTATGTGTCATTGATGGCCCTTATAAGCATCAGGAAAACTTTAAACTATCTGTCAGTCAGGGTCAAACTTTTTTTCGGTAGATTATAAATGACAAAATAAAAATCTAAAACTACGTAAAAATTAAAAACCATATTCAATATCGCCCCTTATAAATAAGGAGGGCTAAGAAAGAAGAAAGAGTTTATAATCAATAATTAATTAGCCTATACAATGACTTGTAGTTTTTTTTTTGAAGTAGAATATACTTTTTACTGATTGATGAGTCATCATCATATCAGCTTTCTTGGTTCGTGCTGGACACAGACCTCACCCGAGGTGTACGACAACACTCTCCACATATTTGACGAGTACTTATCACTTATTGTTTTGTAAGTAGCAAATAAGCACGCAGTCCGCTTCGTATCAAGTGGTTACTGTCCTAATAAATACCTAATAAGTACCTAATAAAAGTACATCGAACGTCCCATTTGATGACAGATACTTTAATATCCCCGAGGACTAAGTAAGAATGCTCCGTGTAAGTTTATGTGGCTTACCACATCTTTTAAACCAGAACACGGTCGTTGTACATACGAAGTTTGTACGGATATAGATTATATAAGAAGCTTAAAAGAGTATCGATTTAAAAAACGGCGTTAGAAAGCACTCCGTAGTCCGTCTACGAAGGAATTGAAGTAAATTTTAACAAACTATAAAAAGTTTCTCTATTCTAAATAATGGAGAAGCGAGTTTGCATTATTTACATCAGAGAATGGTTTTACTTTGTTTGAATTTAATATTTAAACTTTAACGAGATGAGTGCAGGTATTTTGAGCTATTTTTATCAAATGCTTTTTATATGTAAAATCTGCATTGGCATTAAAATTATTTTGTTCTTTAACATTTAGTGGAAAAGATTTTCATTTTATTCTTTTTCGCAGCAAATATTTTTGCTATTTCTTTTTATGCTAAGATTTCTCCTGTTGTTCATGGGTGATTTGAATACACACAAAAAATTACACAAACAGAAAACATTTAAATGTAGGAACGTGGTTAGGATCATATCCTGATTTTGTAAGTTCGTTACGGTTTTCAAAAAGATCTACTTTACATAATAACTTTCGTAGTGACGGAAGCTTTTACTATAATTATTGAATAAATATGGCTTACCGCCAAATTTCATATACATTTGGAATTAAAATATAGGTTTCATCCAATGTTTTTTTAAAATTAACAGATACGCATACAAGTTAACAAGAAAATCGGAAACGCATTGAAGGCTTTTTTTGCGTAAATTTTTAATTAAAGGTCAAGTTGTGACATACTTTTAATTCATTATTCCGTAAATATTTTCAAGAAAGATTAGTTATGTTTTATTTAGCTGTAGGTTTTCCGTTCACTAAACATCTAGGTGTTAGGGCTAGGAATTGTAAACTGATATTGCAGTAACTTGACCTTGTTTAATCTCTCTTGTTACTCGATCAGACGCGATTTTTCAACGGCAGTAATTAAATGTTTTAAATGCTTGTTTACGGACTAAAGTGTCAGATTTACTTTGTATTTTAGTACTTTTTGTTAAGGTATTATGAGACATGTATTTTTAAAAATTATCTTTTAGATATAAGATGTATGCATTCAGTGTGTGTGGGATCTAATTTTAAAATCATGCATTATTTTTATTGAGAATATTATATTTATTAATTTAAATCACAATCTCATTTTGTAAATTTTCATTTATGATTAGATTTTATACAAACATATTTAACGATATAATTTTATTAAACACATTAATACGATAAGCCTAGAAAGGCTGAGAGATAATTGTATACCTACTGTATAAAATATTTTTAAATGATTTTCCACGCCTACGACTAAATAATATATTAAGTTCTGGATGTTGAGCGGGTATTGTTCAAATTTATAATGTATAAAACAAAGTTTTACTAAAATCACTTAAACGGTTCTCTTTTGCGAGGTGAGACAGTGCCTAATAGCTTACTATTGTAGTTCTCCAGAGTGATAAAAGATGGCGCTGTTCATATTTTACAGTTACGCATCTATTGTGTATTAATTAGACTAGTCTCTAAATTAATGTATTTAAGTATGTAATGTAAGTATGTAGGTATTTTCATCATTTGGATTATTGGAAAACACGGACTTACAAAATGTGGATTCAATACGTTAAAGATTTTCAGTTACTTTCATTATCATTAAATTTAAAGCTACGTTTAGTAAATTGAGTATTGTATAAATTATGCATACACTTGAAACTAACAAAAGTTAAACACCTGCAATTCCAACAGTCACCTAGGTGTTCGTACCAAGCTGTCTCATAGTGAATAAACACTCAAGGAAAACAAGACACAACTGCGATTAAATCGTAAACAAAACTCCAAGTTCTCTTTGTAATCAAGAGCTAAGGCGACAACTTATTCAATTTACATAAACAGTTTAGCATAAGCACGGAATATTTTGTCTTTTAACGAACCTGGCGCGGCTCGTAATTTTCATCGTCACGGTTAGATGATATAATAAACACACAAATAACATTGATTATCTAGATGAGTAGGTACGTTTAACTTTTCTGATAGCTATACTTTTTTGTACCATACTATACTTTTTTGTACTAGTCTACCAATTCGCACTTGGCCAGCGCGGTGGACTATGGCCTAACCCCTCTCACTCTGAGAGGAGACCCGTGCCCA
>DWRA01004528.1:0-10764 GCA_018250295.1 Spathilepia clonius
CAGTTGTCACTTACCATCAGGTGGACTGCATGCTCGTTTGCTACTCCATCAAATAAAAAATAAAAATAACGCTTTATAAAGTACACACAATAATATTATAAAAAAAGATTTGAGTACAACTTGGTTCATTAAAGATTGGAATCCAATTGTAAACGTTTTACGCTCACACTTCATAGAGGAGTGAAAGATAAGTAGACATGATTTGGATTAAAATCTTTATATAAACAAGATAAAATAATACTTTATTTTAAAATATGCATTAATATGCGCTAAACGCTCTACAATTTAGGCGTGGCATAAAGGCAAAACAAAGAAATTGCGTTATAGACGAGGAAATGGCGGCGAAAATTATAAAAGCGCTGACGAAGCTGAGGCGCAATAGAGAGCTGCAGTTCGCGCCTATTTCGTAGTTGCAACAAGTTTGACCTGGATTTTGCCGTTTGCGTCTTATTCATTAGTACTTTCCAACACACAGGTTGACTAAATAAGATTTTTAAGTTTTTGTGAAGTAGAGGTTGTTAGCGAAAATAAGTATATCCTTAGAGGATGGCAGTCGTGAAAAAAGAAGTTACAGTGCGCAGCGTAGGTACCTCATCTACTCTGGGTGGCACATTTTACGGAACAGCAATATTAACATACATATACCGTTAAATTAGCTATTCAATGATAAATGAGAAAAATAAAAGCTTACACTTTTTACGTTCAGTCTTTTATGTAATATCTAACAATTTCGTACAGGAAGACTTTTTCCATCTACGCCCCGGGCGACTGAAACCCACGCTACGCTTTTGAATACAATACACCATTCTTAATATTTGTACACAAATTGTCTTGTCGAATTACTGTGAATAAAATAAAATGAGTAACTTCGTTATTTCTATTTTTATGTACAGAGTAATTACATCCGGCGGTCTTACCTGTGTCTAAAAATGCAATTAGATATACATATATACGATCGAAAATTTATTTCGACAATTTTAAATGTCGTGCGCTCGGTAGTTTTCGTGGGTTTGTAAATTTTTGTCGGAATCTTTAACAAATTCATAAATTAAACGAGCCTACTTTTATGTTTCAGTTGCTCCTTGTAATATTAGCATTATAACATATCTGCCAGAAAAGTCCCTTCAAAATCGGTCCAACTGCCCGAATATTAGCCAAAACAAACAGGCAAACAACCAGACAATCATTTTAATAATATGCATCCAGTAAAAAGCCATTGTTTTGTCATTACTAACAGACACTTTACTATTATTTATGTAGATAACGCATAAAAAGAACAAAGAAATTGTATTCTGAAAGAGAAAACAGGGGTGTAATTTATGAAAGCGCTGGAGAAGGCTGTGGCACAGCAGTGAGCTGCAGTTCGCGCGTATTTCATAATTCTGCAACAAGTTTGACCTGGATTTGATCACGTTCGCCTTATTTATAACAGCCATTCCATTCCAGACCGTTCATATTTCCTGTTTGTTGTTGCCGTAACTTTGACTGGACAATCGAATTAAACTTGCACTTGTTCACTTTAAAGAGTTTAAAGTATTTAAGCACTTGTAAGTCTTTCTCGAAATACGTGCTCAAATCGATTTATGTTACTTAAAATTGTTGTAAAATGTGAAATAGACGTAGAAAACGAGCGTGCAATCTACTCAGTGACAAGTGGCTACTGCCGCCGTAGATCGGCCACATGTACATTGCTACTTTTAGCGATTTGGTATGTTGTAAGAGTTCGCATAAGAATATCTTACTACACGTTTAGTTTTGCTGTTATTAAACAGAAGTAGAAGCAGCAATAGTGCCTCTTTTGTCGAAACACAAAGAGTTCCATTTACTATTTTGCAATAATATTAAGTTACTAATAGTAATATTGATCTCAACTCTAAACAGTGTTTGTTCTATCTTTAGTATTAAGTACAAACCAAAATTATCCAACTTGTGCACTGTCGTATATTCTCTCTGTGACAGTTCAATATCACCAAAGTAAATGGAAACCAGTATATGTTATAGATTACCTTGTAACCGAGTCGTGCTAAAACTTTGAACCTCGTTGTAACAAATATTGTTTCATTTTACGTAATATAAACCGTCTCAAAGAGAAAACAGTGCACCGTTCAGATAATTTTGGTTGAAACGCTGCGCAAACGAATTATATAATTGCAGGGAAACTAATATATTATACACGTTAACTCTGTAACGTCTGTTGCATGTTATTGTACACAGTAAGGAATTTCTTTAATTTAAGGCGGATACCTTTAACATATAAATTTGCTGTGAGACTAGTAAGTCTTTAAGGTGGTAGAATCCTTTTCAGTTCGACTCCGTCGGCGCCACCGCCACGCCTAAGTGGCGGTGGCGCCGCCGAAATAGAAATAGGTTTCTGCCATATAACAGCAGTGATACGCGCTGCTGTATTCTGGTTTGAAGGGTGTGATAAAGGAGATAAACTTAACGAGGCATTCCAACTTGGTCCTCAGGGGTAGCAACGCATCTGTGGTCGAATTTAGTTGGAATTTTGGTCTTATCTGGGGTGGATCACAAATGTCCATGAGCGGCAGTTGCCACTTACCATCAGGTGGACTGCATGCTCGTTTGCTACTCCGTCATAGAAAAAAAGTAAAAAAAAGTCTGACTAAATATGATAGCGGTTGTATTTTAACGGTTAAGTGGCTATTATTTCATCTTTTGAAAACGGTAAAATCACTATAATATTAGGCGTATAAGGTATTGCAATTTAGTTCTCAGGGATAGCAATACATTTATTATCGAATAGACGTAGTAGTCTTGTGAATTTGAACTTGAACTTGATTACACCTAAATATCCATGGACGGCAATTACCATTTACCATTAAGACCGTGTGTTCATTTGCTAACTGTAAAAGCTCGTAAATAAATGCATTTAAAGTCACAGAAGAGATTTACAGATAATTAAACTGACTTTAAAAAATAAGCAAGCTCTAAATGCAAATTTCGATTTTCGCCGCCTCTTTGTCCCCGCAGTCAAAAGCAATTTAAAAAGGCAGATTAAAATTCGCTCCGCTACAATGTTATGCAGAGTTCTACAATACAATACTGTTTGTAGAATGAAATTGACTCATAAATTTATTTTTTTTTCGTGATGAACATCTTTACACGAACTCATTGTGAATTTATGTCACGCGTTTGTTCATAAATGTAAGTGCTTATTTATTTACAGTTCAGTAATCTTTCATTGCATATTATATTAAGGTACAAATAGTGTACAACAATAACTATATTTTTATTGTATAGAATTAGCAAACGAGTATGCAGTCCAAGTAATGATTCCAAGTGTCTCCATTATTCCACCCTTCAAACCAGAATACTCATGTGTTTGACGCAGTTGTTATTAAGTAATAGGTGTTGCGGTGATGCCTATGGTGTCGAACTACAGAAAGTTTTATCACCTTTATTAATTAAATAAATTCACTATATTGTATCTTTAATGCCTTTTATTAAGTCACGTAGTTAACGTTTTATTAACCCATTTGAAATGGTAATTGCAATACTCATCTGAAATACTACCATAGGTATTGGTTAAAAAATAAAACATCGTGAGGAAACTTGATAGTCTGAAAGTTCTGTAAAAAAGGTGAATAAAGTTCGTCAATCCACACTTGGCCAATAAACCCTCTTGAATCTC
This sequence comes from Spathilepia clonius, assembly GCA_018250295.1. NCBI lineage: Eukaryota > Metazoa > Arthropoda > Insecta > Lepidoptera > Hesperiidae > Spathilepia > Spathilepia clonius. The sequence goes on from DWRA01004528.1 coordinate 3,653, forward strand.
ATAGAAGATATGTGCCTAACAGTAGCAAGAAAGAGTTGATTGGCCTGTTAGCTTGGATGACAACCTTAAATCATGAGAAATCGCCAATAGAGAAAACATTTTGGGAAGTAAAAATTTAGCGAAAATCACTTTAAAATTTTCGTTTTTTACAATCTTCTCGTAACGCCTTGATTTTACGTAAATAAAATACTTTTGCAGATGAGTTTCAACGTAGGAAATTCCTATCCTAGGACACATTAAAAGTTCCCGTCATAGTGTCTTAGACTTAAAGCTAAACTTATGAGATCTAGGTCACACTCCGTACTAGACCTTACGATTTAAAGCACGATTTTCTTTGTTCTATATTTTTGTCATTTTTTCACATTTAACAGAATAAGAAATTGTATTTTCTCATCTTTTATTAAATTTTAAAGGTGGCTTTTCACTGGTTGCGTAGTCTAAATGAATCGTTTTATTCTTGGTGAGCTTTTTGTTTGCAAAATATAACATAAGCTGTATTTCTTTAATACATAATTACAAATAGAATTCGAAATATGTTTGAATATTTTAATAATTAAATTAAAGTAAGTGAAATTATTAAAAAAAAAATTAATCATATAAAATTGTATTCAATAACGTGTAAATAAGAAGAAAAGTAAAATTTAAGTTAAGTATACTTTTTAGAAATAATGGTATTGTTTGTATAAATAAAAGTAACAGGTAATAAAAAATATTGTTGGTACATACAAAAATGACATATCTGTTATCACATTTAATTTCCGCCTCGCTAATGTTTTAAAAGTTAGAACCATATTAGTAAACGTCATAACCACACTCGTAACACCAAATGGGATATATGCTCGTTTGTTAATATAGTATAAAAATGTTTCGTATATTTTACGTAACAAAATTGCCGTCCATTTGTTTGTAACTTACTAATCGAAACAGTAGTTTACGGGTTCATATTTCACACATATGTAATGAATGTGTTTCCATTAAAGTAAACAGGAATATTAATGTACGAACGTTCACCTTAAATTATTTATTGCTATTTCACTTTAGTTTTTAGCCATATGTTTGTTAGCAAATGAAAAACTTAAGGAATACCTACTCATAGAGATAACGTAGTCAAAGGGTTTGGGACTAAAACTTTTTATCGATGATTAAGTCTGTTTAAGTCTTCATGTTTTTACTGTAGCGACATATACGTGTTTGTGGCCGATTTTTTTTTAATTTAAAAAAAAAATTCTTCGTAGTTGCTTTTTAAAAGTAAAATATTTTTTTGTCGTGTCATGTATGTATGTATTAGTAGATTAATAATGTATTATTGTTTTCTTTCTAAGTTCTTTTTGGACTATCGTACATGTTCCTGATCGTTTATCTTCCTGAACTCTATCAAATAATCTTTATTATGAGCTGAGTTAGGTCTCCTCGTAAAACTAACTTAAAACATAAACATTTTGTAGTTTTACTCCGAACACTATTTTCGTCTTTTCAGTTTATCGTTTTTATGCATCTGGCGTTTTTTAATAATATTTTGTTTAATTTTATTTAATTATCTCGTATTTACCTGCCACGTGAATATACAAGGTGTGTCTATATTTTAAAGTTTTCTAATCTGAGTACAGCACGAACAACACATACATATAAATGCGTACATATATACTATTTTAAAAGACTTGCAGCTAGAACAACAGCATGAAAATGCCAACGGTGCACGACAGTACGTGACACTTGTACTCAAACGGGGTTTTGTTGTTTGCTAGCATGAATATTTTGAACCACGTGAGTTTGCTCCCTGAATCACGTTTAATCTGCACATATTTCAAAAGAATGGTAAATATTCTAAAATGTCGTATAAATGAGTTATTCGTCTTGATGTATTGCTGCTGATGCTGTACATTTTTTGAACTGTGAGCGTTATTTTGCATATTATCAAACATTTTCAGCATATGTTTTACTGTTTATGTTTTAACCTACCAGATTCAATTTCTTTCTAACTACAGCTTTTCATTTGTATTTGTTTTTATAGTAACACAGAAATATTACCTGTGTTAGAACTTCCACGTACTATGGCCGAAGTTCATATTAAGAATTTTGTAATAAGCACTAACTTAATTAAGAATCATTATTCCTTTCTGGTTTCAGTGCTTATCTACCAACTTCATAAATGAGCTGGTCATATAAAGCGCTATTAAGAACTGGGTTCGCTATAAACCTTGGTTTTGGCAGCAATAATGATCAAGCAAGTCCAATCGATGAATCTCTCTTCTGTAATGTTTGAGTTAGAATCTTAAAAAGAGCAACAACATTAAACGTATTGCTAACATAGTGTATGATTTAACTGGGAACTACCTACGGTGAAATCTATCTTCTATGTAGTTACAATATAATGATTATTGTAGTCTAACACGGAGATATATGATTTTAAGCTAATATTATCGCGAAATTGATACATTTTGTTGTTGTTTTCAACTCAGTTCCGCCGAGACCACGATCCATGCAACTGGGTTGAAATATCGGCAACTAAAAAATCAAAATTTCGTATCGTGTGTACCCGTTACGTAACGATCAAAAATAATACTATTTATTTCAAAGAATTCGCTAGAAAATAACTATTTAAACAAAATCTATGAATTGTTTATGATGAGTTTGAAATACTAACACGAAACTCGCGCAGAGTACATCCTCATTGCGAGGAGAATTTTGTCATTAGCAGTAAATTCTCCGCAAGTATGAGATTCCCTAGCGTTTTTGCGCTCTTGAGGTTTTTGCGGGGAAGAACTAACCGGGGAATGAATTTCGTTTAAATGTGTTATACTGCATAGTGATATGATAAATCTTGAATTGGTTAATATCCCTATTTAATCCCTATTTAAATCCCTATTTAATTTTTTAACCTGATATTATTGTACGTGCCAATCTCTTATCATGCTATTTGCGCCTATAATTAAAGTAGAATAAATATGTACAGTGTATACTTTGTTGGTGCAATTACAAATAAATAAATATGTCAATTGATTAATGGCTCTGTAAAACAATACAAATCTAATAAATGTGTTTAACTACAATGCTTCCATATTGATTGTAAATTACAATAACTTAAAAATATATATTTTAAATTCGTATCTATGAATTTGAAACACAAACTCTTCATCACACTCTGTAACTAAATATTTAGGGAAGATATATAATAGTAATATACACATTAAATGCCTTAATATTTAATATATTTAAGCATGAATGCATAGTTATGAAAGCGCATTAGCGTCGCAATAATTAAGGCCTTGGTAATTTGCTAAAAGCGTATGTGCACCGCGTAATTGGTATTCATTCGCTGTAGTAACCTAACTCGCTTAGTGAGTTGCGAAGCGGTTAATTTAAATCATATATGTACGCAAGCTTGATTCTCGATACACAAAGGAAAATTAACTCAGTATCTATACGATAGATCAGAATAAATATTCAAACGCGGTATCGTTTTAGTATGGCTCGCTGGTACACAGATAAAACTCATTCAGAGCTTTGCAACAATTATACATACATTATAAGTTCGTCGTATATTTTTTGTTATTCGATTGCGATGGCATTCTTCAGTGGCCTTTTTTAACGTAATCAAGAAAATTTATTTGCCTACAACCTTTCTCATGCCCTATGTTGGGAACAAGTCTCTCTAATTATTGCCGAGCGAAGCTAAGGATTTGTAATGAATTCGTGTTAGAAAAACTAAAATCATCAAAAGATCGCCAATAAGACTCAACAACTATTTAATGATAACAACTGGGACCGACCGCTTAGAGCTTTTGCCTATCACGCGGGTTTGTATCCGCATGCAGGTTTGTTCCGCAATCAGGTTGCATGGCAGTCCGGTTTCGTAGATACTATTCCTGCCACGCATCCCTTGCACGCGTGCCGCAAAAAGAATATAGCGAATTAATAAATAATAATAACGAGTTGTACAAGCGTGCAGGCGTTGACCCGCATGACGGGAAACGTCCCTTAACGTATACTCCGGAGCGGATGCGTGAAATTTAACCACTAACATTTAACTTCCGACCACGCGCAACGTAACTTAACTTTGTAGATAAGTTACGATCTTCACAAGCCGCGGAGCTATGCGCACTTGAAGACTAATTTACATGTATTCATACTTAGTCCATAGGGATAGGAACGTAACAACTTTAGGTAGGATGTTCGGTATTCTTGTTTGCTATGTCTATCATATAAGAAATATGAGCTAACCCCACCACATTGTTGTAGTGATACGGTGTGGTTAATTGATAAAGAATATTAAAAAAGCTAGAGCTCAAACAAAATACACTTAAAACGTAAAAATACCCGTCAGTTCGTAAATTTTGTGTATGTGTTACCTACTGTCACTGTCGCTGGCGAGGGTGAGGGAAATTATTAGAGATGAAGAATCCAATATGCCTAGAATTTTTACATTGTTTTAGAGTTTCATGAAGTCTTCCACTTCACTTTTGACCTATTTGCTGAACTGTGGCTTAAATCCTTAATATAATGTCTATGTTGGTAAGAAAATATGTTGGTGTTTGATGTTTGTATTTAATTTTTAGGCATTCGCTATCTTGTACGAGATTTACTTCCTAACATATTTTCTAAGCCTACGAGAATATTTTGTAGCAAATATTAGATTTATGGTTTTATTTTTTCACCTATAACGCTACTTCAATATTCTACTTCATGAATATTTCATATCACTTGATGCTCATACATATATATTCTTATACTTTATTATGTAGTAAACTTCCAACGTGGAACGCAATTGTAGAATTTTATTAAAAGAGAAGTTAAAGTGGCAACTGCTGCCCATGGAAATCAATAATATTAGAATGCAATCTGAGATCGATCTATCAACTTGTACTGAGGGCATGGACATCTCGTGTTAGTGTATCTTTCTTGCCACATCGCTCAAAAAGAACACAACAGCTGTTATTGTCGCATATAGGACTGTTATTAGGCAAAAATTAGTGTGGTATCTTCTGAGTTTATTTTGAAGAATCCTACCACCACTGAAACTTAATTTTTTCAACTTAATTTTAATATTAACATTTTACATTTGGATTTAATCCTTTACGCTCATTATTAATAATCAATATAACCGTTGTTTTGACTATCAACGATATAAAGTTGAAAATCTATGCGTTCGAGTACTAGAAATGGATATATTTTTATTTTGGGGTGGCAAAAAGTGTATAGATTATTTATAAATACGGGTGTTAGCCGCCTTTTATGATATCTACGTCACCGAACTGTCATTCATTTAGATGTGAATAAATTCGTTTAAACAGTTGCCGACCCTCTTCCGTCGTAATTCATGAAAGGTTTGATAAATGGATATTAAAACAAAAACATTGCCGTATTACCGTAGTAATTTTCCAAATCTGACAGGTAATAAAATGATCGTTCATATAACAAACAAACATTAATCAAAATGGGCACGTGTTAAATCTATACATGGTCAATTTTCAATATCCAAATATCGGTAATTAATATCCTAAATTGGAGAGCATCGAAATAAATCCATTTAAAAATGCATGAAAACAAACAACTATTAGTTTCAGTTCGTTTGTAGCAGAAATTGTTCAACTGGCTGGAACAGCAGAAAGTTTGTTAGTAGTTGCACCAAATACTCGAGTTATACCTAATAGGTTTCATTTAAACGGTTTTGTCGTAGACTTTTACAGTTTATACTTTGTTTTTAGTGATTGGCTCCTTATTTTCGATTGTGTTTGATACGTATGAGTCTCTTTATAGTAAAAGGTTGCAGGATCACATAATACTGCACCATAGGGTAGGATGATAATTGATAAAAAATGCGGTCAAAGAACCTTTTTACGTTCGACTCCGGAGCCACCACCGCTACTTCTACTTCTTCCAAATGGCAGCAGTATTAAACGCTGTATTCTGGTTTGACGGATGTGCTAAGGATGATATATTATCCGAGGCGTTTCAATTCAATCCGTCGAGGTAGCAAGATATCTGTGGCCGACCTCACGTAATCTCGTCTGGTGTGTATTAATGGTGTCCATTAGCGACTGTACTCAATTAACATCAGGTGGTCTGCATACTCGTCTGCAACTTCTAATGTGAATAATATTCTATATATTTTATGTGTATATATTGTGTGCTACTGGAAACATATTACATGTACTAAGCAGAAAACGCATCTCTCCATTACTAAGAAACGTCCAGATAATGTTGTACGAGGCAGCTCACAAAAACGTGCGGATAATTACATGACTAAAAAAGGGCGTATCGAAATTAAAAATCCTTGTATATTTTCAATAAGGTCTAATGAGTGTTACGTAATGATTACAGCGGGGTTCTGTAATGAAACATTCATGAAATGCCGCCGGCTATATGAAATCATCGTGCAAGTTTGCGGTATCGGTAACTGTGATATTGAATTGATTTTTGTTAACAAACATTCCAACGTTATTTATTCATTGCGTATTTTTTATGTAGGTTCGCCTATTACTTGATGATAGCGCTACCTATCGATATGATCCAGATTGGAAAATTTTCAGTACTTTTCTCGGTTAGTTGGAAAAACACAATTTCTTATAATCATAACTTTAGTGTTTTTGCATTGCTGTCATTTTTCTTTTCAAGAAAGGGTACTTCGTTGCGGGACTTCGTTCTTGGGCTTCAGAACCATGTACTAAACCAACAGTTATTTAAATTATTTTTGTTTTGTAGTAACATACGACAAAATAAAATAACTAAAACTTGCGACATATAGATTTTCACCTAAAAACTTTTATGATGATATGTTCACAAATATATTATAGTTAATATTTTGACCGCAAAAAACGTAAAACTTGTTTACCTATATATGTATCTATCAAACAACTAGTAACTAACTTTTTTTTATATATATATGGAGAAGCAAACGAGCATGCAGTCCACCTGATGGTAAGTGGCAACTGCCGCCCATGGACACGTGTGATCCACCCCAGATAAGACCAGAATCCCAAGTGAAGTCGACCACAGTCGCGTTGCTACCCCTGAGGACTAAGTTGGAATGCCTCATTAAGTTTATCTCCCTTACCACACCCTACAAACCAGAAGACAGCAGCGCTTAACACTGCTGTTATTAGGCAGAAATA
>DWRA01004529.1:0-10763 GCA_018250295.1 Spathilepia clonius
ATCGTGCACACTCAATTCGATTTAAATTGCGAAATGACGTAACGAGTTCTCCCCTCGTATGTAGTACCGTAAGTTAAATGGATTGCTCTCTATTGCCTTTAACGTATAAAAGATCAATTCCAGCCCATAGCTGTACTCATTTGTGCTATTTAGAGTAAAAAATGTGTAACGTATACGTAATTCAAAGGATTCATTTTAAATAAATCGCTAGGTCCAGAAGAAAAATTTTAGAAGTAAATTCATCATCAACCCGTTACTGTAGAGTTCACACACGTTACCGTTCCTTCACCGTCATAGCAAGAGATAATTAATTTGTAATACGCACATAACTTCGAAAAATCAGAGGTTTGGCCTGGGGTTTGAACCCCTCGACTGAGGTGCCGTAATTCAACCACTAGGCTGTCACTGCTAGAAGTAAATTAATAGTTAAAAACTGAACTGTAGTCACTGTCTGTCAACATGTTATAATAGTAGAGCACACCATATAAGTTACAGAAACACGGCAAAATAGTTTTATTGTAAATTTGCTTGTTATTTGAACGCGCCAGAACGGGGGTTAGGAGGTGTTATTCGAGCGTATACACATATGTACGTAATACGTTAAAAATTACATTAGGTACATTATGAGGCATCTTAGAAAATTGAGGAGTTTGTGGGAAACTAAAAGATTTGGATTTGGACCTAAGACAGGAGCGTAAAATTTTTACCGTCGAAAAATATTTGGTTAACGCGCTTTCTTTATCTAGCTTATTGAAAAGTTTTCTTCATTTCAGTAGAACATTTTTCATTTTAAGTTCTGGTATTAGGCAAGATTAAGTGACTAGATTTAGATGTTCTTAGTGAAATATTACACTGAAATCAGACGCGACGATAAATCGAAGAAATCAATTGAACGGATGTATTACCACTTGAGTAATCGCTCCCATTTATATCAAAGATATTGTCTAGCACAAATTCAAATTGTTTGAATGCTCTGTAATTTGAATCTATCGTAACTTTAGTGTTAATAGATACTGGTAGGTATGCACCACTTTATATTCATAATCCTTTAGGGTAAACAATTGCATGACTTACATCATTATTCCCTCGAAGAGTTTATCACAATACGAAAAGGCCAAGGGTATAAAATAGTAAATGTTCTCTTTTAATCAATTTTGACGATAATTTCTTACTATTTGCTTAATTTACCTTTGTATGATGTGCATAAAGGAAAACAATAGTTGAACAATTGTTGTGCTGGTGGAATAGTTACATATCTATAATCTAGTGGACTATAGATATCTAACTGTTCTACTTCAGTCAGCACAATTTAATAAATGTAAGAGGAAAAACTCTGTATAGACACATTTTTGTTAAAATCCCTTTCCTCTAATAGCCTCGTTTAAACGAGCACAGATACATTACGCATGACCTGTGCGACCCGGCCATATCTCACTTGGACAAATGCCTCATCTGTCACCGTTTTAGGATTTCATGATCGATTTCAAACGCTTACCCCTATGTGCCGCTTACACAATTACAGTATTGTACTAAAGCAAAGGACATTTGGTGATCCATCAAATTCCTATAATATCAACTCGCAAATTCGCATAGTGGAAAAAACGACCCGGAAAACCCAATTTCGCGAAAATCTTCCGGCAAATGGGAAATTGTAGTAGCAAATGTTTTTATATCCTCCGAAATGGGCAGTCTATAACATTCGTGACTTTATATTTAAGTTCATATGCACATTTGCATGGCAAGTTGCGCGCACGTTATAGTCATAAGTCTAGTATGGAATAACAATAATAATAGAAAACGAGCAAACAACCCATCTGACATCTGTAAATAACTCCAGATAGTATTATGCTTCGAATAAGTAAATCTTCAATCAAGAACACAGCAGCGCTTAAACTTGCTGTTGTTGGGCAAAAATAGGTATAACAGTGGTATCTTCGGAGTCGAGCTACAAAGAATTAACCACTTTCAAAATAATACATTATTTAACACATCGTATGTGACCAACCAAAACGCATGCCCCGATTTCATAAAAATGAGCATCCGCGGTTAGCTTACAAAGAATATGAAAATAATTTCCCGAAAAATGTTAAACAAACAGTATAAAATGATAGTTTGGAGTAATTGAATATAAACAAGTCGATAATTTGAAGTTTAATGGTTGCCCGAACCCCGGGACACTGAGCGTAGAGCAAACAATTTCGATTGATCTAAGGCGTAGGAACACTGTCGAATTAAATGAACAGGGAGGTAGTATAATTAGAAGTTTTCAGTTTGCATAACCCATTACGAAATGAATTGCTAGAACTAAGGTATTACAATTTGTGGAGATCATAAGTGATATATAATTTTATGTACTTCATGTACTTCTCTACTTCGAGCACTTTATACCTTAAAGTGTTCGAAGTAGAGAAGTCAGAGTCAGTAAGACCGCATCCGAAGCTTATTGGGTCGCTTTAATCGGTGAAAAATTATGGAGTATTCTCCTGGTCTCCAGGTGAGGGACAAGAAAAATATCAACGTCGTTATCCTGCATCCCAACTTATAAAGCAGCTTAGATCTCGTAACTGATATTTCCGTTTCTTGTTCTTCCATGAATATGGACTGAAAACTAAACTAAACATTACCAGTAAAAGTCACGTAAAACCCTAATGCAATAAAACCCTATAATATATTAATATGTAATGGGTTTCATGCGCATTTATTATGGGGCTCCTTACACATCAACTATTTTGCGTATTTTGCTTTGTACAAAGGACGAATACGGAATACAAAAATATGAGGAGTCACGTTTAAATATATTATATACCGTTCAAACCTGAAAAGTACCACGTCGATAGGGAAAGAACTGTTTACCTTGACGTGAGAGAACGCTGACACACAGATTCCCTTATTCAAATCAAATGCGACAAACGCTGGGATACAAGAGTGGAAACTGGGGCATGGCGTGAACAGGGAAAGTTCTTTAAACAAACTCATTCTCAGTTACTTTGAGAATATGTATCTACATACATATATAAAGTTTTTTTTCTTTCGTCTCCTTACGTAGCTCATACAGAATGATTTATTCAAAGTGCGTGAATGGCTAAGTCCGAAACTATAAGGATAAGCGAAAAATACTGAAGGAAGTTGCGAAGCTGATTCAGGTAAAAACCAATAATGCATCGTTAGATTTAAAAATAAATATTTCGTTAGCTAGATTTTAAAAAGCCACGCTCTTAAAAAAATTACCCTGTATATTATATGCTAATTTAAATATCTCACAATACTGAGCAATACTCATGCTTATTTTTCACAGGATCGAAGCTTATGCACTTATTTAAAATATACTATGAAATAACTGAATTAATTTTGTTAGAAGTTTTGTCAAAAATACGCTACCTTTATCCCGGAAAGAAGAACACGTCATTAAACATTTTGCATGATTAAAAGTAAAAGTAAAATAGAGTGATTTCTATCATTACCAAGTCACTTTCTAAAATTAATCGTGGGTTTAGATTTTGTTAATATACTGTATCATCTGGTGGAACAGGGGAACAAGAAATAAAACACACAGCCCTTTCTTACAGAAAAGCAACAAGTTAGATACAATGAATGTTCCCCTTTGTTTGACTTGCGGATATAACGAAAGAAAAATAACATTCATGCCATTCATACAATTATGAAGATGGCTTTACAAATGTCACGCATTTAATACAATTCTAGCTATCATTTATTAACGTTATTCCTAGATTTCCCAATGTTTGTTCAATGTTAAAAGTGTCTGTGGTCGACCTCAAGTAGGACCGTAATCTTGTCTGAAGTTGATTAAGACGCAGTGGCCACTTACCATCAGGTGATTACATGCTCGTTTCATACTACCACATTATATTACAAAGATAGTATTTAAGTACCAACGCAACACTTATTTTCGTCTCCTAACCTCAGAGTACAGCTGTATTTTTATTTAAAAATAATTTTAAATGTCTATAAATTTAAAGTAAGTCCGCTCCTATTTTGTTTCGATGGTAAGCGTCTAAAGGTCGTGTTGATCATTTTCCATAAAGTATGCTTGTATACTACTTCTATGAAACAAATAGCTCCGTAATATTTTTATTAAATTATAATATTACTATACTACGTCTGCTTATGGCTCCGGTTGGGTATATTTCCCTAACTCCTTTCATAGCGATCCGTTAAATGGAATTCAGAACAATCCAGGTGACCATAAGTAATAGTACTTATAGTCACCTGGATTGTTCAAATCATCAGAATCAGTCAAGATTCTTAGGCCCCCTAAACGCACGAGAAGTATTACGAACACGCGCACACAGGAATTTTATACATACAGAATTACAGACATAGGACGAGGCCCGCCGCAGGAGCTAAGTTTATGGCGGAACATTAATTAGCCTTCTACCATATCATCAAAATCTGGTTACCTAACGCTACTTAATGGTCAGTTTTTACGAGCAACCAGTTACTCTTTACTCCAAGCGCTGATTAAGTAGCCAATCTAATACCGAGGGACGAGCATCTTAACGACTGTCATCCTAGACATAAAGCGACTTTACGACGGGCGAGCTCCATATTTATGAACCTTCATTTTTTCAAGCACGCCCCGACAATTAAAGTTATGTTTGAGATAGTATATTTATTATGATCTGAGGGCAAACTTATCTATACATTCTGTATACTGTACCAGGGTTGTATTTTGGACTAGGCATAATTTGAACATAAAGAAGTAAGAAACATTTAGGCCTATAAAAAGCTAGAACAATTTGCTCTTCTTGGTATCTACCGTCTGTTATATTTATTAAGGTATTATACAAGATTCCTAGATTGTGTTATGACAGGTTGTATAGTAGTACATAATTTTGTCAAGTATACCGAGCAACATAAGTTGTTTAAGGGTTTATATTTTTTGAGATATTGCGTTTCAGCCTTTTATTTATGTAAATGTAAATATTTTAGTATTGAAAAACATAATTGTAAGTTACTTATAAAAGTAAATAGAGATGATTGCTAATATTCGTATCAAATAAAATATAAAAAATATCATATCCCTTACATCGATAAGAGCCTAAACAAAGTGACGCTTAACTTAAAAAATAATATGTTGCAGTAGGTAACATGTATATGTCGCAGGACATAATTTAGTGACAAATTAGTTAAAATTTCTAGAAAACTAGAGTCAAAAGCCACACACACGCTAATACATACACCCTAGACGGTGGAATGGAAAATTTGAAATTCTAATTAGGTATCAAACAAATTCATGTAAAATCATTAATTTTCGTAAAAAATTACGTTAATATATACAATAATAAGAGAAGTATTGTGAAATTTGTGTATGGTATAAAAATTGTGTATGTAGTCTAGAAGTGAAGTAAGAAACTTCACGTGTAGACTACATACCCTTAATAAACCCTAAGACACCTTGCAAAATATTCGTAAGTGTTCCTTGACGTAGGAATATAAAAATGTCACCCCACGTTATTATAACCGTTCCCTGAATAAAGTCTTTGTGACCCGTTTATTGTACAGCTGAATGGGAGACCCGCGGAGGTTTTCGACCAATTTTTATTAAGGACGCACCAGATAACGCTCTCTTCATCAACTTGATGGCTGACACGGCTTTGTCATTCCTTTAACACCGTTTTTAATTTGGTAATGTTAGCTTAAGATATATCTACTCTTTGTATTTTTTAAGTTTTGCGGAATATAAAGATAAAACCATGACAAGATAATGGTTTTCGCTTGATTTTTTTCTTTTACGTACGACACATGCGACACAACGCAAGCGCTGCTGGCTTAGACAGGTTTGAATTAAGATTTTCCAAATGGTATAATAGAGGAAGGACCATCGTACACACCTATTGTAACTTCGGGAAGCATATTATGATGAAACCGTTGCTGTCTCACCGCTGAGATTGCATCTTCTCTCAGAATGAGCTGTGATTATTACACGAAAGCAAACAAATAATGTTTTATATTATTCGAAAAATTCATAATTATTGATAAAATAACACATAGATCAAACATATAAAATATGCTATCTTTAACTGGTAACATCCCTGTCAGTTTTATGTAACAACTAGCTGTGTCCCGCAATTTCACGAATTTATAAAAATGTAACGTGACCTATAAATTTTATACCTTCAACAATTTGAACAAAATAGGACTCGCTCGGTACATGTACACGGTACAAAAACCCATGAGGTGTTTCAATATTTTACGCAGTACCCTAAAACATTTTCTAAAATTAATAGTAGACAAAGCTAATAGGTAGGTTAGCTAGGTTTATTTTGATATTAGAAACAAATAGTTCAATTTTATTTATTTGTAATGTATACGATCGCGTGCATGATAAAATTTCAGTCTAATCTTCCCCTGATACGCTTAAAGAAGTATAGCTTAAAAATAAACTCAAAAAAGGCTGTATCGTTACATTTTATTGGCGTTCTTCGTCAGAACTTATAAAACGGGATCACGTTTCAAACTATTTACTTCTTTACGAGGTGATAAAGATGTTCAGTGCAAAATAGTTTTGTGTGTAAAATGTCCGTCGGCACCCCACGTTTTATAGTAGAACGCGTAAATATTGGATTATCTTTAAATTATTTTACATGTTTCTTTTATTTCAAGTTGGAATGAAGACACGTAAGGTCATCCCCAAAAGAGGTGACATTTTATCAACTATAGTTATCGTAATTAAACATATTAAGCACCTACCTGTCAACTTTGTTTAATGGAATGGCTGGCGATTGTCAATAGTGGGAACTGGCCTTTCTTTTTGGGGGCTCTAATCATAAACAAAAGCTGGATTTTTTTAGTCACGTGACTATTAAAAATAATCGTAATTTAGATTAAGGGGAAGGAAACCAGCGTACCTAACGATTTCAAAGGTTTTGTATGCAGTAAAATAGAGGAAAGAACAAAACAAAGAGGCTCTTTTACAAACATCACGGGCTATGATCATTACTAACGTCTAACAGCAGATTTTTTTATAATTAGTGAATTTGATATAATAAATACATTCTACAACTTTATAATAAGTACATGAGATGCTACAAGGACTGACATTTGCCTGTATTGTTGGGCATAATTATTGGTGAAATAAAACAAAATGACCGAAAATAATAAGCTGTATATTTATATTAAATGTGTACACACTGTACATCTTACGGAGCTAGATCGAGACTGTTGTTTTACTGCAATTCGAAAGGTATGTAGTACTGTATACATTGCATCATTTTTGGTATATATAGATATTTTTAATTAATAGGGGGTATTTTGTTCTACGTGTACCTACTATATTAATTTAAGTTACTTTATTTGGTCTGCATTAAAAATGTTCCAATTCTCACAGGATTTGCTACCATACTGTATCTCTTAACAAAGGTATTCAACTAAATACGTACCATAAATGCTCCCGCGCTACTAATTTTGTAAAGGGCTACGCTCTTATAATTGAAATACAAATTAAGTCTTTAAACATTAAGACATTTTAGCTCTTTTCTGTCCGTTGAACGCTTAACGCCAATGTTATAAAATTTTAATTTGATAAATAACCCTCTGGAAGGTTTTAATCAGATTAATAGTAAAATATAGCTATAGTGAAATGTAATAATTTCGTCAGAAAGTTTGTAACCTGGTTTTAAATAACCTTAGCTAAAATTTAAGAAAAAATCAACAAAATGTAACGTAATGTTTACAAAACGTAATAAAAAGCAAAAGTTTTACGTGTTAGAAATGTCTATTGATTAATAAAATAAAACTCTAGATTTTTCACATAAATTGTAGATATTTTATATAGAATCTTTTTCAACCTTTGTTAACAAGCTACTAGGTCTTCTCATGGTGTTTCCATACAGGACGGTTATTAGCCATCCTCATCCAGTGGTGGCCTGTTATCTTCACCAGACCCTCGTTCCAATGTGCCGGTTGTCTCCCAACGCTTCTTTCCATTCATAATATTATAAACATATGTTTTTTGGTTATCGATTGTCTAATTACATAAGATGACATAAAACACGTTAAGACGAAATATCATAACAGTGCTGTTATAATGTCACCAAACATATAACTGATTTTAACGAGGAACATGAATTTGGATACCAGTAACAGTAAATATTTATTACAACAGACAAAGTATTGAGTACTTACTTGTATACATAAATCTATTTTGAAAGAATTAAATAACCCTGGATATTTTATAAATATCTACAACTTTGTATTGCAATTTGCAGTTGTAAATTGGCAGGTTACAACTGAGTCTGTTTGCAATTTTAGGTAGTTAAAATAGGACAATACGGGCTTATCTGCAGTTGTGCAGCTGTCAGCCCTAACAGCAGTTTGATACAGAAATCGATTACATTCCGGTCTGTACAGAGTTGAAATCGTTAGAAAGTTACAAGGTACACTACATTTATCTGACATATTATTTTTTTTTAAACTTTTCTTGATCATTTCACTCACAAATTATGAATGTCTCCGAGGCTTAAAAAGGAGAGAGCTGTTTTCAGCCACAGCCATATGTTGACACGGAACCGCAACCGTACCATTTCACGGCGCAATTTTAAAAACCGCGGCGTGCACAGTGGATGTAAGGTTTCGTTGCAACGACTTACGATTGTGTATATATAAGCCGAGTATGTGGACACCTCCGTAACCGTGGCGGCAAACTAACAGCGCAAAACTGCGGTATCGTGAATTTTTCGGAAAATCGATTCGTGGTTCCCATAGTAATTAGTATAATTCTAAATTTTAACAAAACCATATATCTTCCTATATGGCTATACACAACATGGTTAAATTACTTACGCCATAAAAACATATTCATATACATCACATATTCATAAGAATATTCAAGATTGAGTTTTATATTTAAAGATATATGAAAACAATCTAGTGATGTTTAAATACATCATACAACTCCATAAATCAAATTTGTAATATGACTCCTTACCCATTAAAATATTTGTAATATGAACTGTAACTGACAAGAACGACTGAAATAAATACATTATATTACTTATTACTTTAATTAATGTTAACTGACTTTCGTTTGACCGCTATTTACTAAAACTAAAATTGAACAAACTTGACGCTTAAATTAA
Source organism: Spathilepia clonius (assembly GCA_018250295.1). Taxonomy (NCBI): domain Eukaryota; kingdom Metazoa; phylum Arthropoda; class Insecta; order Lepidoptera; family Hesperiidae; genus Spathilepia; species Spathilepia clonius. Next base: position 9,099 of record DWRA01004529.1, read on the forward strand.
ACAAATGTTTACATTCACATTAAAATACAACGAAAATTTTAGTTAATTTAAATTATGATTCCCTTTGAGGTTTCTGTCAGCTCTAACATATTATTTGCTGTCGGCAAATATAGTGAATAAAGACACTGATTACGCAAAACATTTCATGTAATAACGTATATGATAGAGATAAAATACGCTAAAACCTTTCGTGTAATATACACATAGTAGCGCGTTCCTGGAAACGTTCCCTGGCGTTCCCGGAATTTGGTAACGCACTACCGTGCATTTTGATAAATTTGTGTTTTATGAACCTTTATGAATCACTTACATTAACATGTTTAAGATAAATTAAGGAAAACAAGAATCTAAGTTACTAAATTAAGGGTCAACTAGTTAAAAGATAGTTGCTAAAACTATTAGCCCTCATCAATTCATCATCATTTTAAGCAGTATGAAGTATGGTCAAAGTGTACCCCAACTTTGGTATGTGTTACATAATTATGTCATTTTATGAATATATGCGTTTAACAAACACTTTTTCTAATAATTTCGTGCTGTAAAGTTTCTTTATATTATGTAAGGGCGTAGCACCATACGGGTTCGAAAAATGCACACTCAAGCACAATTAATGAACAGGCTACGATTTAGTAACATACTCAAATGGGTCTCAACTTAAAAATACGATATTTCCTAATGTAGACTTGTATATTAAATAAATAAAAAACAAATCATAATCATCAACCCATTACTGTCACACTGCTGGGTACGGGTCTCCTCATAGAGTAAGAGGGATTAGGCCATAGTCCACCGCGCTGGCCAAGTGCGAATAGATGGACTTCACACACTTTTTGAGTACTTTTTTTTCAAAGAACTCTCAAGTGTGCAGGTTTCCTCACGATGTTTTCCTTCACCGTTATAGCATGGATAATTAATTTTTAATACGCACATATCTTATGTATAAATTTTAAATATTTTTTATTTATACTAATAATGTTGAAGGTCATTTACAAAGCATGACCTCCAATTATTCGGATCATTATTTTACAACACAATTTAATTGCCATACAAAAATAGATTAAAGTAGTTATAGACTTTTTAAAAATTTACTGTTTACTGTAATTTAATTTTTTTTTAAGTATTTAGTATATAAATATTTGATAATTTATAGAATAGGTTTGAAAATAAAAGTTAAATGACATGAATAGAATACACACATAATATATAATATCTTTAGATGCAAGATACATACGTACATACGCTCAATAAAACATTACTGTCCGTTGTTTGGGAAAAAATCCGTCATACTTCTAATAATGTCATCATTAGGTTTCATAAAGGCCAAATTATTCTCCTGAAAGTCGACTTAAATTTTCTTAAGTTTCCTGGAGGCTGGTTCTTCATAATTATGTTCTATCACAATATTTTGGAACATAATTAAATATGAAATACCAAAGCGCGTACTTTAAGCTTCGTTCCGTTTGGATTTTGTTCGTATCGGTATAGATGATACATCACCGCCAGCTACTGTTCTACTGTTAGATCGGATCTGGATCTGGTATCCAAACGATTTGGGATATAGTCCACCTTGCATATCACGGCTCGAATGGATCCACGCAACTTTAAATATATTATTATGAAGTTTTAACTTGTGTTTTCCGAATATTAAGGAACTTCGTTCGTTAC